>JAESUZ010001221.1:0-154272 GCA_017311185.1 Proteles cristata cristata | reverse complement strand
TAACATTTTAAACACTTAAATTTTTTTTTAATGTTTTTTATTTATTTCTAGGAGAGAGAGAGAGAGACAGCGTGAGCAGGGGAGGGTCAGAGAGAGAGGGAGTCACAGACTGAAACAGGCTCCAGACTCCGAGCTGGCAGTCAGCACAGAGCCCGACGCGGGGCTCGAACCCACGAACCGCGAGATCATGACCTAAGCGAAAGTCGGACGCTTAACCGACTAAGCCACCCAGGCGCCCCAACACTTAAATTTTTTAATCCATCTAGAGCATGTGAATAACGTAAGGAAGGAACAGAACCTTACTTGGCTATTCAGCTTGTTCGTTACTTCACTTATTAATTCATTCAATAAATATTTATTGAGTCCCTATTTATATGTCAGAGACTGGTTCCAAGTTCTGTGGGGACAGAGCCAACATAACAGACAAGGTTCCTGCTCTGTAGTAAACAGACCAACAAATAAATGAATAGATAAATACATATAAGCTAGTGAGAAGTGCTTTGCAAAAACTTAAAACAGAATTTTGATGAAAGCTTGAATGACCCCTAAAGGGAAGTTCTTTCAGTGGATTATCTTGAGTTGAGATGTGAATGATTAAGTAGGAGCTAGGTTTGTGAAAATCTCGAAGAACAGATATGCTCAGCACATCTGAGAATACACTGAGATGCGGGTAAGGAGGTACATAAGGGCCAAATCATGGTGCTTCCTAACCCAGGGTGAAGAGCTGTGGATGGCAGTCAGTAGGGAGACTGAATGGGTGGCATTCTAGTCTGGTTTACCCAGGAAGGGAGTAAGAATGGGAGACCACTTCGTAGGTTTTTGGGATACTTGTCTCAGCTCCATTGGTTGAAAAATCTACTCTTCCCTATTTATTTAAATGTATCTTTTGGTTCTGTTTCTGGATGTTTTGCCCAATTTCATTGGTCAGTTTTTCCTTTTGACTAAGTGCACACTGTTCTGATTACTGCAGCTGTACCTGTAGCAAACATTTATATATCTGTTAGTGTTGGGCCCCCCTCCCAATTATTTATTTTTTTAATACTTCTAATCTCCAAGTGTATTTTAGAGTCATCTTACCTCATCTGAAAAATTGAATACATTGGCATGCTCATCGAAATTACATTAAATTAATGGCTTTACTAAGGTATATTAGCATCTACATAATGCTGTGTTTTATTGTCCCAAAATATTTTCTCTCTCTTTCCACCTCTCTTTCTTTCTTCTTTTCCTGACCTCAGGCCCTCCACTTCCGTCTCGCTTCCTGAATTTATGAGGTTTATCCTCTCCTTTTTGTTTTCAATTCCCTAAATTATGAAATTAAACAAGGGAGTCTACATTTATTATTCTTTTTGTTGCTAACGTCAAAAGAATTATTTTAATGTTATATCATAAATGTAGTATTTGCTGCATAAAGAGACTTTATGTCTGTGAGTATTCATTCGATAGCAGCCCAATTCATGATCTACTACTTATAATCGCCTCTCTTACAATGATGGTTTTGACCTCCTGCCATTCATTTTGTCTAGTTGATCAATAACAAATATGTTGCTGACATTTATTCTGGTATGTGGTTCTTTTCCTCTCCTCCCCAGGTCTTGGGCTTGCCTTCAACTTGAATCCGGCTCTGACCATGATTGGCAAGTATTTCTACAAGAGGCGACCATTGGCAAATGGGCTGGCGATGACAGGCAGCCCTGTGTTTCTCTCCACTCTGGCCCCCCTCAATCAGGCTTTCTTCAGTATCTTTGGCTGGAGAGGAAGCTTCCTAATTCTTGGGGGCCTCCTACTAAACTGCTGTGTAGCTGGAGCTCTGATGCGACCGATAGGGCCCCTGCCAACCAACGCAGGGAATGACAGGTCTAAAGAATCCCTTCAGGATGCTGGGAAATCTGATGTAGAAAAGGGGACAAATAATACAATGACAGATTTTAATGGCAGAAACCCCAAAGAGGAGAAACAATCAGTTTTTCAAAGAGTTCACAAAGTTATGGACTTATCTCTGTTTACCCACAGAGGCTTTCTACTGTACCTCTCTGGAAATGTGGTGATGGCTTTTGGGCTGGCTACGCCTTTAGTCTTTCTTAATAGTTATGCCAAGAGTCAACGGTACTCTAGTGAGAAAGCTGCCTTCCTTCTTTCCATTCTGTCTTTTGTCGATATTATAGCCAGACCTTCTATGGGACTTGTAGCCAACACAAAGTGGATAAGACCTCGAGTTCAGTATTTTTTTGCTGCTTCTATTGTTGCAAATGGAGTGTGTCATCTGCTAGCACCTTTATCCTCCAGCTACATTGGGTTCTGTGTCTATGCGGGATTCCTTGGATTTGCATTTGGGTGGTTTAGCTCGGTATTATTCGAAACACTGATGGATCTCGTTGGACCCCAGAGGTTCTCCAGCGCTGTGGGATTGGTGACCATTGTGGAATGCTGTCCTGTCCTCCTGGGGCCGCCACTTTTAGGTATAGTGTGCCTTACTACCTCTTTGGTCCTGTTAACATAAAACAGGCATGGAAGATTGGGAAGGTGATAGAAAGCAGAGATTAGTGAGCCTCTGGGTGGCAGAGGGCAAGTACTTCTCTTTTTTTCTTTCTTTTTTTGTGAGTAGGCTCCACGCCCAGTGTGCAGCCCAAGGAGGGTCTTGAACTCATGACCCTGAGAACAAGACCTGAGCTGAGATCAAGAGTCAGACACTTAACCAACTGAGCCACCCAGGTGCTCCACTATTTCTCATCTCTGTATCCTCAGTGCTGACACAATGCTTGTCATAGCATAATTACTCAGATACAGAATCGAATTACATTGAACCATCAAGCTGAAAGGGGAGTCAAAAACAATTACAAACTTAAATATTCATTAAAATAACCTTTTCTGATTATAAAACTACTATGTGTATTATATACACTAAATAATAAGAGTTACCAGGCAAGGGCTCACAGTACACCAGGGACTGTCTAAATAATTTCATATACCCTCTCATAGCTCAGAAGTCTATAGGGTAAGACTGTTAATGTCCCGGGGCGCCTGGGTGGCTTAGTCGGTTAAGCGTCCGACTTTCGCTTAGGTCATGATCTCGCGGTTTGTGGGTTCGAGCCCCGCGTCGGGCTCTGTGCTGACTGCTCAGAGCCTGGAGCCTGTTTCAGAGTCTGTGTCTCCCTCCTCTCTCTCTGACCCTCCCCTGCTCACACTCTCTCTCTCTCTCCTAGAAATAAATAAAAAATATTTTAAAAAAATAAATAAATACTTTGCAAGTGAGGCCATGATCTCTGTAGGCCCGGCAGTCCCCTCCCCCTCCCGCCCGCGGCAGCAGAGCTGACTTACCGTCCCCCCAACCCCAACCCCCAGCACCTGGCTTCAGGGCACAGCAATCCACACAGCGGTTTACCTCTCTGAGTTCAGCCAGCTCCTTCTGGAGGTGGAAGAGCTGGAACATCCCCAGCCCCAGGCCAACCAGGGCCACCAGAACCATGAAAAACATCACAAGGAGACACAGCCCTGTGTTGTGGTCCCTCCTAGTCTTCAGAGGTGGCAATGGCAGTGGGGGCAGCGGCGGCGGCGGCGGCGGTGGTAGTGTTGGAGGCGGCGGCGGCGGCCTCCTTTGCCCAGGCCTTCCCGGCACAGAGGACGGACACGGGAGGACCGACCCTGGAGAGCCCCAGGGAGAGCTGGCCCTGCTGTCCACCCAGTAGATCTGGGGGTACGGGTAATTCAGGGGCTGCTGCATGGCAGCCTGTTCCTCGGGCTGGCCCCCAGCGAAGATGGCAAGGCCGGGACCCGCTGTTTCTGACTGCTCCAGGGAAGAAAAGCCGGCTCGGTCTTTATAGAGTTTCCAGAGCCAAGGGAAACACCTCTCTTTCGTTCTCTCTTTCTGCTTCTCAAAGAGACACCCACTCACTTTGCATCTGAAGCTGAGAAGCCTCAAGACGGCTCAGAGCAAACCCCGGGGAAGTTTCCGCCCACAATTTTCTGGTGAAAGCCTGCTGGGCCCCAGCGGCTGCGGCCCTGTTACCTGAGACGCGGGCAGAAGAGCCTCATGGTCCTCGGGCCCTGTGAGAGCAGGTAGCACCAGGTGTAGCCTGGTGGGCTTTGTCCATCGCCTGGCGCCAAGGAGAGTAGCCAGCGGGGTCTGTCCGGGCCCCCAGGGGCAAGACGGCGGTGTCTCAGAACAATCACTTGACCTTTTGCAGGAGAGAACCAATCCCTTGCGGCCATCCTTTCCCAGACCCAAGCACGGTAAGTTAGGGGGTAAAAATCTGCTCTCTAGCCCCGCCCCCTTTATCCATTAGACCCGAGGTTGCAGACCAGTAGCTGATATGCCTTTTGGACCCGACTGACCTGCTTTGTCTGTGCCTCAAAATGTTTTTTTTTCTTTCTTTAAAGTGCTGTCCACTTTTAAAACCTGGGATATTTTAGGGACGCCTGGGAGGCTCAGTTGACGGAGTGTCCCACCTCAGCTCGGGTCATGATCTCGAGGCCCATGGATTGGAGCCCCGCGGCAGGCTTTGTGCTGTCAGTGCAGAGACCTCTTCAGTTCCTGCCTCTCTCCCGTTCTGCCCTTCCCCGGCAAGTGTTTTCTCGCTGTCTCAAAAATAAAAACATCAAAAAATATGAAATAAAGTTGGGATATTCCACATTAAAAATCTACATTTTTAAAATTATGTTTTGAAACACTACAATACTGGCGTCCAGAGCTGTGCGGCTGCTGTCTTCTGGGAACCTGCACCCCGGCCACCATGCTTCACACACCCCCCTCGACCTGTGAAAAACACCGCTGCAGGCACGTGTTTGCAGCCTGCGTTATGGCTGTCACATGTAGTACTTGGTGCCCAGTTAAATTTGAATTTCATATGAATAAATAACTTTTAGGATAAGTATGTCCTACACATTACATGAGCTACCCTAAAGAAATTATTTGCTGTTTATCTGACATTCAGATTTAACCGATTGTCCTGTATGTTTTTTACTAAAGATGGGAACTCTACCTGGACTGACCTCACCCTTTTCTCTGGCTCCAAATACTATTTATTTATTATTTTTTGATATATATTTTAAAGTTTATTCATTTATTTTTTAGAAAGTGAGAGAGAAGGGGAGGAGCAGAGAGAGAGGGAGAGAGAATCCCAAGCCGGCTTTGTACTGTTAGTGCAGAGCCCAATGCAGGGCTTGACCTGACAAACCGTGAGATCATGACCTGAGTCGAAATCAAGAGTCAAATGCTTAACCAACTGAGCCACCAGGTGCCCATTCAAATACTCTTTATATGCCAGTAACACTGAAGTGCTTGGTTCCATTCACAATCATGCTCCCATATAAACCATAAAAACCTCTCATGAAACCTTACTTTCCACTTTACTGGAAGGCTTCACATTTCAGATCTCATTAGCATTTATATTATGCTTTGACATTCCCGTGGCTACCATTCTGGCTCTCCACCTGCGCCAGACCACTACCAAACTTATTTCCCCACTACATTCTGCGCATCCACCCCAGTTCCCATACTACCTGTTTCACTTGAAACCTGTTTCAACTTGTTTCACTTGAAGTTGTCTTTCGGGTGACAACTTCAACTCCTCTCTCTTTCTCTTCTGCAACATTTAACCCAGGACTACTGATTCTCCCTGACCTTGTTTCTTACATCGGCACACTCTCTCCTCTATTTTTCCCATTACTGCCTTAGGTCTCACTGTTATTCTCTCTCACCTGCAATAGTGCCAGGGCACCCTGACTGCTCTCCCTCCCACCAGCATTCCCCAGCACAAATCACCCTGCAAAATGAGGCAAGAATCATACTTGTGAAAACAAACTCAATTATCGTACTTTCTTGCCTAAAACCTTCTGTTGGAAGTAGTCCAAGTTCCCTCGTGTGACACATGGATTCTTTCCAGTTAGACTCCAACCACGGCATTGCCTCCTCTCCAGATGCTTCAGCCCACATCCCACTCTCTGCTCATGAGACAGTGTGACAAGTAAGAGCAGAATTGACTGCACAAGGTTCTCACTATCTTTTAGAGGTGGGTAGAATTAATGTGCTTTTAAATTTACATATGGCTCTACTCATAGTAATGAAAAATGACAAGGTTAAAGTTCATCAGTAATCATCAGAATAGATCATTTTAAGAACTCCACCCTATATCCATACAACAATAACAAACCCAGAAAACAAACAAAAATGTTGAAAGTATCCTGAAATAACTCAAACAAAATAATTGTGTAGAGTCTTATTTTTAAGCTATAAAAATTTTACTGAAAATATCAAAGATTCAAATAAGTGAAAAAACCCACCACATTATGGATGAGGAGGATAGAAAGTGTTGCATGATGCTTGGGATTTTGTGGCTCTGCCTGGGTTCAAATCCCAGCTCTTCCACTTATTAGCTGTGTGAACTGGACGGGTCACTGTCCCTCCTCTGTGTCACAGTTTTCTCATCTATAAAAATGGGCATGATCAGGGGCACCTGGGTGGCTCCATCGGTTAAGCGTCTGACTCTTGGTTTCGGCTCAGGTCATGATCAGGTTCCTAAGATTGAGCCCTGAGGCTGGCTCCATGCTAACAGCCTATTTGGGATTCTCTCTTTCCCTCTCTCTTTCTACCCCTCCCTTGCTCATGCTCTCTCTTTCTCTCTCAAAATAAATAAATAAACACTAAAAAATGGGCATGATCATAACAATATTTATTTCATAGGGCATTGTGGGCACTAAATGAGCCAAAGCATTTGATACAATTAAAATAGTCCCTAGCATCAAAGTAAGCTCTTAGCAAACATTGTTGTTATTGTTGCAAATGCAGGAAATCTTCCCAAGTGTAATTCATCTGTAGACTTAAGAGACTGAAGGTCTTTCACTAAAGATAAAAGAAGGTGAACACAGGTTGCGGGAAAAAGGTCAAGTCAATGCCCAACAGTCAGTATCTGCAGATTCTACCAGTGTACTGATGGATTGATGGAGCCCTCTGTTTCAGGCTGAGATTCCCACTGCTCTTCTCTCTCAAACTCCCACAGAAATTTCTAGCATTCTTCAATCAGAACTATGCTGTACTTTCACATCTCCCTCCACCCTCCTTCTTGATTCATTCTGTAATGGGAAGAGCAATCAGTATCCTAATATCTGCCCCCAACCCACCCAGTGGCACTAATCCTATGAGAATCTGAACAGAAATAGAGACAGAAAGCAGTTTTAAACACCAGTATTGCTCTTTGATAATGCCGCCAAACATTGTATGTCTGCAAAATCATGGAGAAATAAAAGCCCTAAAAAACAATAACAGGGATTCATCATAGTTGGGGTACTATGAGAACCTTGCTAATTAGCAGAAATAATCTTTTCAAACCAGATTGCTGGGGGGAAACACACATATTTACCTTTGAAAGATGCAATGAGGGTGCCTGGGTGGCTCAGTCTGTTAAGCATCTGACTTCAGCTCAGGCCATGATCTTGCATGAGCCCCGAGTTGGTCTCTGTGCTGACAGCTAGGAGCCTGGAGCCTGCTTGCATCTCCCTCTCTCTCTGCTCCTCCCCTGCTTGCACTATGTCAATCTCTCTCTCAAAAACAAATAAACACTAAAAATAAGTGAAATAAAGGAAGAAAGAAAGAGAGAGAGAGAGAGGGAGGGAGGGAGGGAGGGAGGGAGGAGGAAGGAAGGAAGGAAGGAAGGAAGGAAGGAAGGAAGGAAGGAAGGAAGGAAGGAAGGAAGGAAGGAAAGAAGGAAGGAAGGAAGGAAGGAAGGAAGGAGGGAAGGAAGGAAGCCACAGTGTAGGGATGCCTGGCTGGCTCAGTTGTTAGAGCATGAAACTCTTGACCTCAAGGTTGTGAGTGTAGGCCCCACGTTCGGTGTAGAGATTACTAAAAATAAATAAACTTAAAAAAAAGATGCACTGAATAAATAAATCAAAGGGTCAGCAGGCTGATAGCTCCCACATGTGGGAAACTAATTGAGGAACTTCTCTTGTCCTCACCTTAACCCTCCTACTTGCTCTGGAAGCATCTCTGATTCTTGAAACAGGGTTCCTTGAGGATGGACAAGGGAGAAAGATTCAGAACTGGTGATTTCTTTCAGAAAAAGGGGTAAAATTGCCAATCTTAGAGATTTAATGTGAGATGGGTGAAACTTGGGAGCAAATTTAAGGATCAAATCAGAGATTGCTCCTTGTACAAGTTGTTAGAATTTTTTAGGCATCTTACCTCGTTAGATAAAGTTCAAATTATTGTCATTGATGGTCCCTCTAGCGTTGTAATATCTTCAGAAATTGTCCTGACCCCTTAGTTAAAGAATTCCAATGAACTTTCCCCAGCATGGCATGTTAGCCACATGGAGGTTAAAAAGATAGAATAGGAAGTAGAAGGAGCTTTTCTTTCTGGCCTTGCAGTATTTGAGCAGGGGAGTTGACTCAGTGGACTGTGGCCTGGGGGTCTAGAGTTGACTCAGCCCAGAGTGTTCCATGGTGGAACCAGCAGCTAACTCTTCCCTGGGGACAGGGAAAAGACTAAAAAGACAGAGATAACACTGAGTAGTTACAAATTACATGCAGTACATGGTGTCTATCCTGTTCACTATTGCTGGGTGAAAACAAACATATGTTGGCTGAGCTAATAAATACAGAAGAGTCTGAAGTCAGAAACAGATCCCACTGGGAATTAAGATTCTTCTGGAACCTCACTCAGTGATGCTGTGCATTCCTTCTCCTGATAACACTCTGCAGGTGCAGTTGGCCTGCTGCTGACATGGGGGAGCAGAACAACATTGTCCTTTCCCCTCCTTTCTCTGAGGCCAGACATGTCACTCCTTCAGTTGCCACTGTAAATTGGATTGTGTCCATCTGTTGTTTAAAATAACACTTCAGGAGGTGCCTGGGCTCAGTCAGTTAAGCGGTTAAGCATCCGACTTCGGCTCAGGTCATGCTCTCACAGTTTGTGGGTTCAAGCCCCACTTCTGGCTCTGTGCTGACAGCCAGCTCAGAGCCTGGAGCCTGTTTCAGATTCTGTGTGTGTCTGTCTCTCTCTGACCCTCCTCCCCTGCTCACGCTGTCTCTCTTTCTCTCTCTCAGAAATAAATAAAGCAGTAAAAAAAATTTTAAATAAAATAACCCTTTTTATGTATGGCTCAGTCATCAAGTGTCAGACTTCAGTTCCGTTCATGATCTCTTGGTTTACAGGTTCGAGCCCCACATTGGGCTCTTACCTGTCAGCATGGAGCCCCCTTCAGATCCTCTGTTCCTCTCTCTCTGTGCCCCTCCCCACTTGTACTCTCTCTCTCTCAAAAATAAATAAAAAATAAATTTAAAAAAATAAATAAATAAAATAACACTGAACTTGGATGGCACAGCCTGTTGGGCAGTCGACTCTTGGTTTTGACTCAGGTCATGATCTCAAGGTCATGGGGTTCCCTGCTGAGTGTGGAGCCTACTTGGGATTCTCTCTCTCTGCCCCTCCACTGTGCTCTCCTACTCTCTCTCAAAGTAAATAAACTTAAATAACAGTAAAATAACACTTCAGCAGCTTCCCCTTGCCATTAGAACAAAATCTGACATCTTTAGATTGACTTCCAAGCCCCTTGTCCAGGCTCTTTCTTCCTCTGCAGCTCTCTTTCTACTCTCTTCCTCTTGTGCCACACCGTGGCCATGCAGGCTTTTCAGTTTATTAAAAGTTCTTGTCCACCTCAGGGCCTTTGCCTGAAATGCTTTTTCAGCATTGGCTGGAATGCTTTTTGCCCCACCTCTGACCTACTTTTGTTTTTTTAAGTTTATTTATTTATTTATTTTAAGAAAGAGAGAGAGAGAGAGTAGGGAAGGGGCAAAGAGAGAGGGAAAGGGGAAGAATCCCAAGCAGGCTCCACACTGACAGCACAGAGCCCAAATGGGGGCTTGAACCCCCAAACTGTGAGATCTTGACCTGAACCGGAATCCAGAGCCATCCAGGTGCCCCACCTCTGCCCTACATTTATATGACTAGCTCCCAGAATCCTTCAGTTCTAAACTAAATATCACTTCTTCAAAAAGGTTTTCACTGGTCACTCCATCTAAATGAGAGGATTCCAGTTAGTATTCTCTCTTATAATACTATGGGCTTTTTAACCTTTTCTGGTACTTATCCCAATTTCATAAATAGATACAGACAGATACAGAATCATGTCTGTCTCCTGCACTGTATTAGATATCTAGCCCAGCACGGTGCCTGATAACTAATTTGCACTCAATAAGGAAATGTTGAAACAATTCCTACCAGACTCCGCCTCTTGTAGTTTTATAGCACCCTCAACTTACAACTCATTCACTTTCTCAATTTCTCATCAGATTTTGGCTCTTAAACCCTGAGGCAAGTGAGAAGACATTAGAAAGGAACCGCACAGGCTTACACCAAAGGCATCTATCCTGGTAAGAATCCAGCTGGGTCTCAGGGAAGCCTTTGGTCTTTTCTGCCTCCGGATGACCTCCTTGCCACCCAAAGCATGGCCCAAGAAGGCAGGTAGGGTCTATCTTCCCTCCTGACTCAAAAGTTTTAATAGCATTCAGTGCAGTCACTGTTTCTCTCAAGAAACTTACTGAGTTTGCTTGCAGTTTTCTAATTGCTGAACCTGACATGATAAAGTTTAGGTGGCAGCTCAACACACGGACCATCTTTTTATTTTTTATATTTTTATTGAAAGTAGTTGACGCACAGTGTTACATTAGTTTCAGGCGTAGAGCATAGTGATTCAACTTCTGTATATGTTATGCTGTGCTCCCCACAAGCGTGGCTACCATCTGTCACCATGTAACGCTGCTCCAATGCTACTGACTATATTCTCTATGCTGTACCTTTTATTCTGGTGACTTATTCATTCCACAGCTGGAAGCCCATGCCTCCTTCTCTGCTTCACCCATTTTGCCCAACCCCCATCCCCTCTCCTTTGGCAACTGTCATTTTGTTCTCTGTCCTTGTGGGTCTTTTTGCTTTTTGTTGATCATTTGTTTTGTCTTTTAGATTTCCCGTGTGAGTGAAATCAAACGGTATTTGTTTTTCTCTGTCCAATTTATTTTACTTAGTATAATATCCTCCAGGTTCATCCATATTGTCACAAATGGCAGGATCTCATCCTTTTCATGGCTGAGTAATAATCCAGCACACACACACACACACACACACACACAGAGTTGCATATATCTTTTCAAATAAGTGTTTTCATTTTCTTTGAGTAAACAGTAGTGGAATTACTGGACCATATGGCATTTCTATTTTAAAATTTTTGAGGACCCTCCCTCCTGTCTTCCACAGTGGCTACACAAATTTGCATTCCCACCAAAGTGTATGAGGGTTCCTTTTTCTCTACATCCTCACCAACATTTATTACTTCTAGTCTTTTTGATTCTAGCCATTCTGACTGGTGTGAGGTGGTATCTCATTATAATTTTAATTTGTATTTCCCTGATGATGTGTGACATTGAGCACCTTTTCATGCATTTGCTGGTCATCTGTATGTCTTTGGAAAATGTCTCTTCAGGTCCTCTGCTCATTTTTAATTAGGTTATTTATTTTTTGGTCTCACATTTAGGTCTTTAATCCATTTTGAGTTTATGTCTGGGTATGGTGTGAGAAAGTAGTTGCCCTCTTTCATTTTTTTGCAGGTAGCTGTCCAATTTTACCATTTATACATATACTATGTATACTGTTGCTCCTTAGCTATAGATTGACCATACAAGTGTGGGTTTATTTCTGGACTCTCTATTCTGTTCTATTGATCTATGTGTCTATTTCTGCACCAGTACCATATTGCTTTGATTATTACAGTTTTGTAGTATAAGCAGATTGACCATCTTTTCTTCTAAGTCCTTATATGCAAGCACAGTATACATTGGAGCCACTAGAAACAGTGCCGAGGTGATAGATTGGTTACTAAATCATATGAGCAACTAAATTCTATGGATTTCTGATCATTAGAAAGAGAAATGGCTAAACATGAATTCCAAATCTAGAATAGTACCTGGTATTAAAGGTGCTCAATAAATATCTATTGGTGAGGTTAATATAAGTGGGGAAACTAATGCAAATAAGTTAAGTGACGTGCCTAAGGTCACACAGCTGTTGGTATTTGAGCCAAAATTCTAACCCCAAAAAGGCAAAATGCAAAAGTGATTAGGAAACAAAAATGCTTGAGACTACTTCATGAGTAGCGCCTCCAAGTGCATAGAGGCGGGAGCCTGCTGCCTCCAGGGCAATGAGGAGGTGGGACAAGGTGTGAGACCTACCCTAAACAGCATCTATGAAGATTGAAAATGCTTGGGGCGCCTTCACTTCACCCAATGACCTGCATGGCTCAATCAGTTAAATTGCTGATTTCGGCTCAGATCATGATCTCACGGTTTGTGAGTTCAAGCCACTTGTCCGGCTCTGTGCAGACAGCTCAGAGCCTGGAGCCTGCTTCAGATTCTGTGTCTCCCTTTCTCTCTGCCCCTCCCCTGCTCACACTCTGTCTCTCTGTCTCTCTCTCTCTCTCAAAAATAAATATTTTTTAAAAATTAAAAAATATTGGAAATGCCTAGGTCTTGTGGGTTCTTTTAAAAGCTATGTTTGAAAAGCTTCATTGCAAAAACATATGTCATGGTGGGTTTGTGGGAAAGTCAGATGCACCAAAGACTGACTCAAATGTCAAAGTCGTTGTTTTTGTCACCCACTGCTTCCTTTGAGTGTCTAGCAGATGTTGGGGAGGGCTGTGCAGCTGGATGCCTCGAGAGCCTTCCATCCTCAGGGTCTCACGAGAGGCAACCTTTGGTGCGCAGCCTCTGAGTCTGGGATATGTTCGCTGCCCGGGCCTTGGGACAACAGGAAGAGGTCAACCTCAGCCCAGCAAGTGAAGAGCCCTGAGTTCCGGACCAGTCTGTCAATCTACAAACGAGGCTCTCGCACCTCTAAGCCTTGTGTGCAAACCCGCTGCATACTGCATACCAACCCCAAACCTTACACGGCCCTCGAATCGCATGACTTACATAATGTGGTGATCATCCTGCTATGCTCCTTACTTCACAGACGTGGACCCGAGATCCAGAGGTGAGAGGATTTTGCCAAGACCACAGCCAGCGCAAGGAAGAGTGGGGGAGAAAACCCATCTTGTCTCCTGGCCACTGCCCTACCATGTTGAAACTACCTGGACAGGAAAAAAACCAGCAATTATTTCTGTCCAATTCTGTCTCTACATTCTTGAGCACCAATTCATGCAAAGCACCATGGACGGCAAAGACACACCCATGGCCACACACAGTTCCTTAAGGAGCCCCTCAGTAGGTGGGATGTCCCTACTGTCTTCGCATTCTCTCAAATCCACCAGCTTTTCCTGTTTCCTGAAGTCAAAATGCTGACCCACTGTTGTGTTGGGATGGCTGGTGGGGAAAAGGGGAAGAATAGAAACCTTTATCT
The DNA here is from genome assembly GCA_017311185.1 of Proteles cristata cristata. Taxonomy (NCBI): domain Eukaryota; kingdom Metazoa; phylum Chordata; class Mammalia; order Carnivora; family Hyaenidae; genus Proteles; species Proteles cristata. The sequence goes on along the minus strand of JAESUZ010001221.1, from coordinate 140,891 downwards.
CGAGACTACTATATGCCAGGCATTCTATACATTCTCCTATTTGGCTCTCAAGTCACCCTCCAAGATAAGTATTAGTACTTCCATTTCCAAATGATTAAAAAAGTTGACGGGCTCAGGAAGTTGCTGAGCTTGGATTTGAATTCAGGTCCTTCCACCAGACGGCACTGTCATTCTTTAGCCTTCTCTTCTTCCCTGAGCTGTCCTCTGGTCTCCGCAGGTGTTTATGCACCTTTAGAACCTTTGACAAGCAAGTTCCCCTCCCCTACAACATAATATCAGAATCCCACCTTGTCCTTCTAGGGAGCCTGAATTCTCAGCTGAAGGTCTTCCTTCTCACTTCTCAATCCCCACGTCAGTCCACCCCCACGCTTCCATGCCCCTCCTGTTTTTATGAAGTCTTCTTTTCTGAGAAGCACGCTCCCAACCTTTAGGTATTCTCCCCTCCCTAAAGGCACTCTGTTCCAGGCGCTGAAGCTTCCCAGACTTCACTGTCCCCCTCTCCTCATCCTCACCTCCAGAGAGGCAGCCTAGGTATTGTCAACTCCTATTGACAGAAGAGGACACGGAAGCCCAGCAAGGCTGTCTTTCCACGAGGATTGCCCAGCCCAGCCCACACCTCCACTCTTCACGGTTCCTGCTCACAGACCTCACTGCACCACACTGTGTGTGGGGTTCCCATGTCATGTTACATGTGACATTCATGCTCTTTTCCTGGGGATTTCTCCATCATTCCAGCTCATTGCTGGGGTTGTTCCTTTTCATTTACAGCTAATCCTATTTTCTCTTATTCTAGCTGCTAAGCGTAGCCCAATATTTCCAAATTACACCTGAGAACATCCTCTGCCCACAGTGTCCTTTTGTCTTCCCGGTGAACTCTTCCTTCCAAAGTCGGTGCGGACAATAGCCCATTTGTGAAAGCCTTCCCTGGAACAGGGCATCCCTCCTTCCTCAAGGTGCCTGTAGCCTGTCTATTGTAACACAACACACCAAGTCACTGGAAATGTCTCCTATTTCCTAGACTCACACATCTTCACTACAGGGACACTTCTGTTTTATTTTGCTTTGTCAATTTTGCAATCTGGAATCTCTAGCCTAGAGGCTGATGTACAGGGAATCTTCAGTAACTATTTCCTGAGTATTGTTTGTCTATATAGACCCAATGGGGTAGAACTAGAACCAAACAGTGGAAGGTTCTGCTCCACTAGACTCCGAGTTCCTCAAAGGCAGGGAGACAACTTCTTCCATCAGTGGATTGCCACTGTGCCAACAGTCAAGGTGCTACAAATGCAGAATGAGTCACCGGGCCATGGTCAGTTCCCCCTTCCAGGAGATGTCTAAGCACTGGATAAAAAAAAAAATGATGCCATGGCAGAGATTTGGGGCAGGCGGTTGCACAAGGTGTTCCTGAGCTCCCATGTAGCCCCAAAGACCGCGTGGTTCCAGGGTGAGCAAGAGGTTGGTTCATAGGTCGAAAGACGGACAGGAAAAGTGGAGACAGATGAATGGAAGCAAAAGAGGCACAAAGGTGGAAAATAAAGGGCCTGTGAGGAAAAGAAGGCTGCACAGTGGTGAAAGGGAAGAGATTGGAAAGACTGGCTGGAAGAACAGTGTGAGAGAGTGGGGCTCATTAGCCACAGGGAAGTGCTCGCAGTCCGGCATGGCCAGCTGCACGGCACTCCTGCTAGCCCAGAGGCAGATGTCGCACAGAATATGAAAGCTGACATGCTGAAAGCCACCATGACTAGAAATCAGTCAGAGATGGACTTCATGCCCATTCCACCCAAACAGGAACCTGAGTCCTAGAAAATCAGTTGCAATTGACAAACACCAAGCCACACAGGAACACAGGGAAAGCCCTTACTGCCCGGTGCCACCCAGCTCCTCTTGACATGCTGCAGTCTGTCCAGCCCTGAGTCGACCCACCAGGAGCACCAAGCCTCATCCAACAGAACTTGCAGAGGGCAGCCCACCCCCAACTCTTGTGCCCACTGGCTCTGGAACCCATCCTTTTCCTAAAACTTATGCATTACAGGCGGTGACATGGTAGGCTGAGCTCTGCAACCAGTCTGCTTTCCAGACAGGAAATGACAGGAGACCTGTACTCATGTTGCGACTACAGCTGCAGACCCTGCTCTACCTTCATTCCCTGCTTCTTACCAACACACGGCTACCTGGTGCGCTCAGGAATGTTTATGAAATATCTGAGTATTCGTGTTTACAGGGCACCCAGTATATCCAGATGCTGAGGCAAATCTTTACATGCTGCCTCAGTGCTGACTCCTTGAACTAAGCCAATAAATACCGTCACATCATGGGCAGCTGAGGAAACTAAAGCTCAGAAAGGTTAAATAATCCCTCAAAATTACACACACAACTATTAAGTGGCAGAGCACAGATTTAAAGTTTATTTATTTGTTTGCTTGTCTGTTTATTTATTTCTAGAGGGCAGGGAGACGGGACAGAGAAGGGAAAGAGAGAATCCCAAGCAGGCTCCACACTGTCAGTGCAGAGCTGGATATGGGACTCAAACTCAGAAACAGTGAGATCATGCCCTGAGCCTAAGTCCGATGCTTAACCAACTGAGGCACCCAGCACCCCCCCCCCTCCCGCCCCCTGCCCAGGTCTAGATATAAAGCAGTTCCAGGGTCATGACCCAGGGCCATCCAGGAATGGAGCCTTGTTCACCTATCCCGGAATCCCTGGGCACATGTCTCCTCCTCTTCCACTCAGGTCCTCCCTGGGTCATGTCCGGGCATCTGTGCCTGAGCCCCGAGGCAGCCCGCTGACAGGCGCCCTGCCTGCCTACCCAGGCACCTCCCAGCTGTCTCCTGTCCGGGCGTCTCACTGCTGTGGAGGCAGCCCGCCTGCCCTTTTATTGCCAGCTTCAGAAACCCGCCCTCCTCACCACTACAGAGGGTAACCTTTGCATCTTGCTGTCCACATCTCTTCTGTTCTTCCCCCGACGGAGCTGGTTTGAAAAGACACTGAGACCTGAATGCATCCCCAGACAGCGACTGCCACATGGCTGCATTGGCTCCTTCTTCACTGTAATGTAACCCAGGAGCGCCCTCCATCCTACACTGCACTCACCCTTGCACCTATCACCTATCAGCCCTGGGCCTGGCGCTCCTCGGGCTCAGATCTCCTAGGTGGGGGTGGGGGGTGGATTTCGGCTGAGGGAACAAAAGCCCCTTCATCTTGCTGCTCTGAATTAACTCACCTCCCAGCTCTGCACCTTCCTCGTTGCAGCAAGGTGAGTGCTCCTCCCACACCTGCAGCTGGCCACCTGCGCATGCGTGTGGGTAACCTTCTGCCTGGAAGCTCAGGTTCACCTCCACCACCACCACTCAGGGAAGCGGGGAGCCCAGCCGGGGAGGACAGGCACGGAGAAGAAAAACACCGATGAACCGCCACTGTGGTCACTAAAGCAGCTTCGTTTTCCTTGCACCACCTGGGTTGATTCACTTCCAGTTGCATCTCCACAGGGTGAAGCTGGTCCTGAAGAAGTGGTCAGAGGGCGGCAGAGAATGCTTCCTTTCACACAAAGCCTCGGGGCAGAAGCAAAGCCTTCTAACACATCCTTACAAACGTCTATCCTACCCCACAGCCCCTCTCTCCAGTTTACAAACACACCTTTTCTGTGTTATCCATTTTTTTCACCTCCTCCTATAGGGTTTTCCTTCCAGGTGGGAGATCCCTATGTTCACAGTCATGGGAGCTGGAATACCTCTTAGCACTCAGCTCTCTGCTCGTGTGTTCACTCTGCATCCACCGTGTGCCCTCGGCATGGACCCTGCCCTTGGGCTTCACACAGTGTGACCATCCTCATTGTCTGTCCAGCTGGAAATCTGAGGAGAAAGACCTTCCCAAACCGCATCTCTTGGCTGGCAGCATATCATTTCCAAAAATAAAATCTCACAGAGAAATTAAGTATTAAAAATGTTACAGTTAGAGGTTTCTTGTGCATGGATGTCTCCATGTGTTCTCGACACTTCAGGCATGCCGGGGGCATCTGCTTGTGGTTGGTGAGCGGGTCTGTGCACAAAGTCAGTGGACACCTGATAGCTGATTGTGTCCCAAGAAACTAAGTCCAATCCACGCTGAAGATATCCATGTCCCACGCAACATTTCTTGTCCTGAAAGAAAGGTTGTATGTTATTGTCATTCTCACATTCCTCTGGAATCAAGCAGAAAGATTCTTAGTTTTATTTTAATCCTAAATTCTGCCACCTAACACTTGGGGGAGGTACAATCCATTTTATTAAGGATTTGATTTGAAGTATCAGCTAAAAATCAGCTGCTACAAAGGGAATGGACTATACCAAAGAGAAAACACTTTACTCAAAATCTAAGACTAAAGACGAGAAAACTGAAAACCAAGGAAAAAAGTGAGTTAGTCAGACTCCTTCAGGAACCAGGGCCAAAACCTGCATTCTCCCAACATCAGTCAAGGTCAAGTGTGTCCCACAGCAGGCTGAGAACACCCTGACCTCTCTGGTGATGTAGCTCAAACCATGTGACATTTTAGTTCAATTGAGACCAATCTACGATGTTCTTGTGTCCCCAGGATAATTGGTTTTAGTAACTTTACATTTGTCCCCATCTAGGAGTAGAGATTGTGTTTCTTAATTATTTTGCTGGACTGGAAGAAGTGAAATAGTATTTGTCCTCTTAATGCTTGCCCTCCACAGGAAAATATCCAACTCTTTAAAAGACAAAACAAAACAGGGGCGCCTGGGTGGCTTAGTTGGTTAAGCATCCGACTTTCGCTTAGGTCATGATCTCACGGTTCGTGGGTTCGAGCCCCGCATTGGGCTCTGTGCTGACTGCCAGCTCGGAGCCTGGAGCCTGTTTCAGTCTGTGACTCCCTCTCTCTCTGACCCTCCCCAGCTCATGCTATCTCTCTCTCTCTCTCTCCTAGAAATAAATAAAACAAAAAAAAAATTAAAAAAAAAACCCTCACACCCAGCTCATATCATGGAACTGGGAAGGGAGTGGAAATGGGGAGGCTCCATTTAGGAGTCCAGCCCTTAAGGCTTAGACAGGGAGAAATGAGGGTTTCTATAGGAACACTTACATGTAGGAAGGATGCAAAAAATCCTTATAGAGTGACTGTACTTGTCCAGTGAAATGTAAACTTGCCCTCCCACCATTGCCCCATAGTTGGTAACCACAATCCAAATTTCTTTGAGGGACCACCTGCCCACCCTCTCTGTCCATGTGGTTCAATTGCAGCTGATCCCACCTAGATGCCCTTCTGATCAGTCATTAAAACCATGAGTCCCACTGGCCCCAGTGATTGGAGCTGAGAGATGGGCAAAGACAGATTCTTGGTGATATCATTTAAGTATCTGAATCCAGGAGGGCCTTAATCTTGGAGTCCTACTCCTAAGTTTTACAAGTTATGGAAGTCATAACATTTCTTTCCCTCCCCTCCCCTCCTCTCCTCTCTCTCTCTCTCTCTCTCCCTTTCTCTCTCTCTCTCTCTCTTTCCTCCCTTCCTTCCTCTCTCTCTCTTTCTTTCTTTCATTCTTTCTTCTTTCTTACAAGCGTTAAGCCCATTTGAGTTGAGTTTCTGTCATTTGCAACCAAAAGAGACCTATCTAATGAACCCACAGCAAGGACACTGAGTGGGTGCTCAAAGAGAATAAGAGCTTCAATGAAAGTGTGGTGACAACATTTTGGGCACCTGGCCTCAATCCTCCTAGTTCCTGAGAGAAGGAAAGTTCGGTCCAATCCAAATGGGGGTGCAGGCCCTAAGGAGGTGCCCTGGTGCCACAGCAAAGCTCACCAGGACATCAGAGTTCATCCTGAGCTGACATCTAGTCCTCCACCCACCTAACCTTCCAGTGAGATTCAGTGTAAGAATATGAAACTGCTTTTGATGAGGTTTCACCCACTCTGACTCCCACAGTGCTTTCCAGGTCCTCAGAATCTAATTTTTCATTTAGAGACACCCAAAGATGCCCTAATTAGGGTTCATCATCAGCCACATTTTTTTCTATTGCTGAAACCCAAGTTTCCTCCATTTATAATAGACATCTGACCCCAAAGTTCTTCTTTCTCTATGACTGCTGTCCCTCCCCATGTTTCCCCGACACAAACTGGGTGGACATCAGCCCTTGAACAAAAGCACAGTATTAGACCCTCATCCCTTACTGCAAATCCTACCTTTTGAGTACATGCTTTGATTTCTTATTGCCTTTCCTGGTACATTTCCTTCCTTCCCAACTGGAGTTGGAAAGAGGGGGTATGTTACAGACTAATGCGCCACCACAGAGCCAGGAGCTAATCAATCATACCATCAACCTCTGCTGAGCATCAGGTACCGCACACCACTGCAGATACAGCGGAACCCCCAATATCCCCTGTCCTCAAGGATTCTATCCAGCAGTGAGGAACTTGCTTGTAGCTCTCATGTTGCAAAATGGGCAGGCTAGAGACATCTTTGAAGCCCATGCTGTGCTGTGCTGTGCTATGTGCTCTACAGATTGGGCCTCATCTATTCAAAACACATTTACAAGATGTGGCAAATTCCCTTCCCAGAATGTGATCAATGCAGGTCACCGGTCACCGGGAGTGGGCAAGGGGAAGGTGGAGGGTAAGTTCTACCCTTGACCCCTGAGGCCTGGCAGCAAGCTCTGCGCTGCCTTCATCAGATGTCAGACCTCAGAGCAGGTGGTCTAGTCAGAACGATGGCACCAAGCAGACATGAGTCATCGTGTGACCCATAACCGCTTTGCAAGACGAAGGGGTCAAGCACTCCAGTTACCTCCAATTAGCCCTGGGGTGAGAAGGAAAGAAGTCTTATTTGAATAGGGTTGAGGGAATGGACAGAGAAGGGCTTGAAAAATTTAGCTCTTCTTGTTTACTTAAACTTTATGTTTAAAAACAAAAAGGAAACAAAAACTTTGGGCACATTCCATGGAAAGATCATTTGAATGACGCTAGCAAGCAATGGGCAAGAAGTTGTCATCAGGTGTGTGACTGCATCTCCACTGCTCAGTGTGCTCAGAGCACCCCCCCGCCCCCCCCACACCACCCCGTTCCCTGGGGAATTGTCCTTGAGCCCAAGCCCCACTGTCCTCCTCCTCCAGGCAACCCCCAGGGCTGCTCCCAGAACGCACTTCCCAACAACTGCCTGCTGCCCGGGGCCTTCCTCTCCCCGTGCGGCTGCAAGCCTGGTAGCTTTCTTTTGGGGGGGCTCTGACACAGCCTAAAAAGTCAGGGTTTCCAGAGTTGAGACACATCAGAGGCTGCTGTGCCCACACGGCCTGTGCGGGCTGGGCTGAGAGCCCGCGGTTCCAGTGCAGTGGAACGTGTGCTTCCCACCACCCGCCCCGCCAGCAACAACCCTCACCTTGTTCCACGGGGCGGCCGCAGGGGCGTAGAGGGAGCCCCAGCCCTGGGTCTTCTGGAAAGCCGAACCAGCCTCCAGGCCATTGGTGTCCTCAGAATCTTAGACAATGGAGGCGAAACACCCCTGGAAAGGCAGGCATCAGGAGCCAGACGGAAGTGGTACAAACAGAAAGTCAGAGATGCTGGTCTGTGACGGGGCTGTGCCGGGAGCAGCTTCTGCCTTTTGATGCTTGTCAGTATTGAGTGTGCATCCTGTTTGCCTAAGTTGCCTAGGGCGAGTACACGTGGTTAAGTCTGTACACACAGGGGATCTATTCTTCATCTTGTGTGCACGAATGTGCTCGTGAATACACAAAAGTACACATATGAATATGCAGGTAGAAAGTAGATCAGCATCTTCTCCGGATCAGTTGGAGTAAGCTTTGAAGTTAGCTTTGGTCCTTGACTCCCTGATCATCTAAGACAATAATTCACACTCATTAAGAACCTGCCTCTAGGGGCGCCTGGGTGGCTTAGTCGGTTAAGCGTCTGACTTTCGCTTAGGTCATGATCTCGCGGTTCGTGGGTTCGAGCCCCGCTCGGGCTCTGTGCTGCCAACTCAGAGCCTGGAGCCTGTTTCAGTCTGTGACTCCCTCTCTCTCTGACCCTCCCTGCTCACGCTGTCTCTCTCTCTCTCTCTCTCTCTCCTAGAAATAAATAAAACATTAAAAAAAATTAAAAAATAAAAAAAAAAAGAACCTGCCTCTAAACCGAAGGACATTAACAATGTGCTTTCCCTTCTTCATTTTCCAAGTCAGTAGAGCACAGTTTTGTGCTTCGACAGCAGAGGAAAGCACTTTTCTTACTGGAAAGGGAAAGAAGAAAACAAGTCAGGACAATCGCCTCCCACCCAGCAGCTTTCTCTGGAAAGATCTTCACAGAGAGGATGTTCCACTGAGCAACAAAGATTTATAGAAAAGGTGAGGAAATACAGACTTACTTTCTGGTGGGAGATACTGAAAAGTAAATATCAACTTAAACAGTTATAACCTCACGGTAAGAGCAGCACAAGCAAGCCAGGAGGAGGGTCACCAGTCTTATGGGACAGAGAAAATATTGCAAGGTTGTGATCTCCAGCTAGGTCTCCAGTAGCAGGTAGGAAGCAGCTAGGCCACAAGGGAGGGAAAGTCGTTCAAAGTAGACAGAAGAGCATGACAGGAAAGCAAAGGCTTGTCCCATCACCGACCATGCTGGGGCTCCCCCTGCTTTGTTTTTCTCTATGACACTCAGTGCCATCTGACATTCTATGCCTTTATATGTGTATTGGCTATCCGTGCCAACTAGAATACAAGCCCCCTGAGGGCAGGGGCTTTGTTTGGTTCTCTGCTGTAACCCCAAGCATCTAGAACTTACTGAGCATATAGTAGGAGTCGATAGATGTTGCTGAATGCGTGGATGCTGGAGAGGAGTGAGAAATGAAACTGGGAAGTTCATGTAAGGTGCCCCCCACCATCAGTGGGGCATTGTGTGTTATGCTTGCAAGCGTGAACATAACCTTGGAGATCCAGCACAGGATTTACAAGTTGGCAGCACACAGACCAAACACATGAGTATTTTGCTTGACTGTATGCTGTGGTTTGAAAATCAGGATATTTTGGGGCACCTGGGTGGCTTCAGCTCAGGTCACCGTGTCACTGTTCATGAGTTCAAGCCCCACATCAGGTTCTCTGCTGGCAGTGCAGAGCCTTCGTTGGATCCTCTGTCCCTGTCTGTCTGTCTGTTTGTCTCTCTCTGCTCCTCCCCCTCTTGCACATGCACTCTCCCTCTTTCTCTCTCAAAAACAACAAAAAAGTTAGGATCTTTTATAGATATATCTGGCCTCCTTTAAAATGCAGAAATTTGGGATCTGAAGTCTTGCAAGACAAAGTTGTTAGTGCTGACAGCAGGTGGTCCTTTAACGAGACCTGTGCTGTCGAGTTCACCCCATCTTCTCCACTGACACCTGTCTTGCATCAGAGCTTCCTTCCTCATATGTCACCTGCCTGCTCCATTTAGATAAATGGGTTTGTAACTGATGTGGGAAACAAAGGCAAAAGGAAAAAAACCTGAATGTCCCTGTTACACACAGCCCATTGACAAGTCCTTGAAATAGGCAGAGTGACCTTACTCTGAGAGCTCAGCTTCCTCGAGGTTGACACTTTGCAGGGCAAAAGGTCACCTTAGTTTAATATTATCCCGATCCCCCAGGATCCTGTGAGTCTACTCTAAACATATAGAAATTCCTTTGGAAACTTCCTTTATCGTTAGGTCCCAAGATGTATGTTAGCAATCATCTTCCAAGCATATGGCCTGCTGATACACATCTGAAATGTCTCATGAACCGTAATAAATGACATTTTCCTAACAATAGCTAGTCCCCCGCAGAGTCCTAGAAACCTTGCTTCCAAATCCCTTGGAGGCTTGTGCTGTCCCTGACCCCCTCCCAACTTGAAAGTATATACAATAAAATATTGGATTGTGAGTAACTTGTTCTGCAAGTGTTCTGCAAGATGACAAAACATTTCTAATACATTTTCACTTGATAAATGAGTGATGTCTTGCAATATGAGTAGTACATGACACTGAATGTCACGTGATCACAATCAAGCCAATGGTTCTTGAAATTCACTTTGATATATGAATGTTTTGAGTAACAAGCATGTTTCCGGAATAAATTATGCTCACAAACTAAGGTTTTACGGTAATCAGTTACTCCTCACAGTCCCAGTGCAGCTCTTTCTGCCCATGGATCCCATCCCCTGTGCTTTCATAAAACCACCTTTTTGCACCAAGGATGTCTCAAGAATTCTTTCTTGGCTGTTGGCTCTGAATCCCAACATTTCCACATCATAACTATGAGCTTAGGTTCAGAATGTCTGGTTTAAAAATCCCTTTGTGATAACCTGGGTGGCTCAGTCGGTTAAGTGTCTGACTTTTGATTTTGGCTCGGGTAGTGATCTCACAGTTCTGTGAGTTCGAACCTTGCATAGAGCCCTTTGCTGACAGTGTGGACCCTGCTTGAGATTCTGTATCCCACTCTCTCTCTCTGCCCCTCCTCTGCTCTCTCTCGGTCTTTCTCAAAAATAAATAAACATTAAAAAAAAATCCCACCATGATAGTGAGTCTCCAAAATAATTCCCCAGTGAGACACATTTTCCATTAATTATGCTCTCCACAGTGAATCTGAGCTGGTCCTGTGTAGCTAACAGACTGTGAGGGAAGTGACACTTTGTGACCTCCAAGGCCAGGTCATAAGAAGCCAGTCACCACATGAGAGATCTGACTACCCCAAGGCTGCCATGCTGGAAGGAACCCTAAACTAACAATGTGGAGAGACTGTAGAGACAGTGAGAAGGCTGGCAGCTCCCAAGTGTTCCAGCCTTCCCTTCTGAGATGCCAGACATATGAAGGCCATCTGAGACACCCAGGTCAGCTGCCACCTACCTACCTACAACCAAATACAGTCCTATGAGAGACTCCAAGAAAGAGAGCCATCTAGCTGAGCCCATTTGACTGACAAACAATAACAAATTATATTTAGCCACCATGTTTGGGGTGGTTTGTCACACAGCAATAGAGAACTAGACACCTACATTACCACTGATTAAGAATGTGGCTTTGGGCACATTATTTAAGCATCATTAAGCCTCAATTTTTTTCACCTTTAAAATAATGGTGATAATACTTCTGACTTCAGAGTTGTTTGAAACTCAAACTCAATTGTGAATGGAATGTACTTAGCCTTGAGGCTAGTGTGTCATGAGTGCTTAATAAATGTTAACCATTATTTTGCTTTAGTTCTCATTAGTATTGTTGATGTCTCTATGGTGGGTAGTTCTCTCTCAAAACCGGGATGCCAAAAAGGGAGAAGAGGCAGGGAAGGTACTGAGGGACATATGAGGGTGAGGGGGGTATAAATGTGGAAGACAGGGCGGTGTGCATATTTTGATATCCCAAACTCTGAAACACCAGGAAGTTGGCTATTTCTTTCATTTTGGTTTCTGTACTAAGGAGTCTGGTGACTCCTGTCAAATCACAATTCATTAATCCAAACTCATTCAAAAATATTTATTGAGCACTGACTATGCCAGGCACTGTTGTAAGTAATCTGGGGATACAGCAGTGAACAAAACAGATAATAATGACCTATCCTCATGGAACTTCCATTCTAGTGTCGAGGAAAAATACCAAACAAATAAGTAAGTCAAACATATAGTATGGCAGATGGTAATAAGTACAATGGAAAAAAAAAGTAAGAGTGGTAATGAATGTGACATGGCAGAAACTGGGCTGTAATTGTAAGTAAGTAGGTCAAAAGAAGGCCTCCCTGAACATGGTGGAAAGTGAGCGAGGTACTCTGGGGTGGGGAGGGACCATCATGTAGAAGGATCCAAATGCAAAATAAAGCTGGAAGCTCATGGGGCGCCTGAGTGGCTTAGTCGGTTAAGCGTCCGACTTTCGCTTAGGTCATGATCTTGCGGTTCGTGGGTTCGAGCCCCGCGTCGGGCTCTGTGCTGTCAGCTCAGAGCCTGGAGCCTGTTTCAGATTCTATGCCTCCCTCTCTCTCTGACCCTCCCCTGCTCACGCTGTTTCTCTCTCCTAGAAATAAATAAAAAAAAAAAAAAAAAAAAAAAGCTGGAAGCTCATATTGTTATATCCCACTGGCAGATGTATATGTTTTCTCCCAATGATTCTGTAAGGCAAATGTTATTATATATTATCTTTAACTTACTCAGGCACTTTTTAAAATCTTTTTGTGCAATATATCTCTTTCAACCATAACTTCTTTTTGGAACAAAGGAAGATGATGTATTAGTCAGGTTAAATTAGATTAAGTAACAAACAATCCCCAAATCACATTTGTTTAACACAATAATAATGTATTTCTTATTCACAACAGTCTAGTGGCTGGACTCCATAGGTCCTTCATTCAGGGATTCTACCAGCTGAGGGACACCATCCACATGGCCAGTCATAGCATCAGGGAGGAGGAAAGATAGAAAATCAACACCCCCTCTTAAATGCTGGAAGACACAAGCCACTACTTCTCTCCTATTTCATTGACCAGAGCAGGCTATGTGTAGCTCTGTGGTAGGGGAGTGAGGAGGGGTGCGTGATCATCCTAAATGCCTAGAAGTGAAAGGAAATAGATATTAATGAATAATGTCTACTGTGGATGGACACATGGATAGATAGAAATAATAGATGACAGTAATGATAAATAAGAGAGAGAGAGATAAAGTAGATAAAAGAAAACAAAACTGAAGCTTAGAAACGACAAGTAATTTGCCTACTGTCAAGCAGTTTGTAAACAGCCAAGTCAAGATCAGAACCCAGATTCATTTAGATTTCCTTTTTTTTAATGTTTATTTATTCTTGAGAGAGATGGAGAACATGAGTGTGGAAGAAGAGAGGGAGACACAATCCAAAGGAGGCTCCAGGATCTGAGCTGTTAGTACAGATCCCAACACAGAGCTCCAACTCAAGAACCGCAAGATCATAACCTGAGCCAAAGTCTGACACTTAACCAACTGAGCCAACCAGGTCCCCCAATTCATTTGGATTTCAAATTGTTCCCAATGGGAATACATGGTATCTAAAGTATTGAACAAAGTTCTTTAATATAATGTCAGATGTTAGAAACTGAATGTGCCTTTCTGACTGGGTGTTAAGTTTATCTCTGACATTTGTTTTCATAAAGTACAATTTGAGAACCTCTGATCTTTTTCCCAGAAAATTAAAAAAACTATCATTATTCACCTATCATGACAAAATCAACTCAGCAAATGCTACTGTTCTGTGGGATCATTGTTTGAGAATCACTAAGATGAAGGCCTCACTCTGGGGTGTTTTTCCCAGAGCCAACAACCAATTCTTTGGTCCTCCAGACACCAACATGGTATTCAACAACTTAATTCGGTTCAGAGACTAACTTACCAGCATTAGTGTAGACCTCACAGTTGAAGGGCTCAGTCCCACAAGACTGTTCCCTGCTTCAGATGCCAATGGTAAGTCCTGGGCTTCCTATTCTTCTGACTAGCTATAAATCAGGGGTTCAAGCTTGTGCCTTGATGGGGCACACCACCCTCCTAATGTTTTAAAGTGTTGACCCAACTTGTAATCTCACCCAACTCTGTTGTTTAGGGGTTTTATGAAGGTTTTATTATGTAGACATGATGAAATAAATCACTGGACTCCAGCTCCTCTCCTCTGCCAGCAGGGAGGTCAGGGTCAGGGCTAAAAGTTCCAGCCCTCTAATCATGCCACTAGTCACCTCATTAGCATACAAGAGATATTCCCATCACTGTGGATATTCCAAAGCTTTAGAAGCTACATGCCAGGAACCAAGGATGGGACCAAACATGAACAGACCATCCCCACCTTATGATGGTCCAACTTCCCATCTTTTGATTCTACCATGGTATGAAATTGACATGCATTCTGTAGAAATTGTACTTCAAACTTTGAATTTTGATCTCTTCCCTATTGATACACAGTACTATTCTCTCTCATGGTGCTGGGCAGTGGTAGTGACACAGCTCTCAGTAGTGAGCCACAATGTCAAAAGGGTAAACAATGGATACTATTATGGCCATTCTGTACCCATATAACTATGCCGTTTGCCACTTCCAGTATAGTATGCAATAAATTATATGAGATACTCAACACTTTATCATAAAATAGGCTTTGTGTCAGATGATTTTGCCCACGTATAGGCTAATGTAATGTTCGGAGCATGTTTAAGGAAAGGTAGGCTAAGCTATGCTATTCAGTAGATTAGGTGTATGAAATGTATTTTCCACTTAATGGTATTTTCAGCTTCCAGTGGGTTTACCAGGGTGTAACCTCTCTGTATTTTTTATTATACCATATTTACCATGAGTAGACTAATTTCACTCTAAAATATCCTAAACTTGCAGCTTTGAATATGGAGACAATTTGTAACTTTCCAGAAATAGAAACAAGGATTAGATGATGTCTGAGAGAAACAAATTTTAAAAGTTGTTCAATTGATGGGGGCACCTGGGTGGCCCAGTTGGTTAAGTATCCAACTCCTGATTTCAGCTCAGGTCAAGATCTCAAGCTATGTGAGACAGAGCCCCACATTGGACTCTGTGCTAGGGGTGGAGCCTGCTTGGGATTCTCTCTCTCCCTCTTCCCCTGCCTCTGCCCCACTTGCATAGGTGCTGTCTCTCAAAATAAATAAACATTAAAAAAAAAAAGATGTTTTTGTCAGCATTCAAGAGTCTCTCATGGTTTGCCTCTCTCCCTTTCCCCCACCATTTCCGCCCTTCTTCTCCCCTTTGGTCCTCTGTTAAGTTCCTCCTAATCCTCCTATAGGTGCACACATATGATATGCTGACAAAAACTGAGGACTGATGGATGTGGGGGGAGGAGGGATGGGCATGGAGGAGGACACTTGTGGGGATGAGCACTGGGTGTTATGTGGAAACTAATTTGAATATAAACTATTTGTAAAAAAAAAATAAATAAAGTTAGGAGATATCAAAAAAAAAATAAAATAAAATATACATGGTGTGCCAAAAAAAAAAAAAAAGATGTTTAATTGAAGTGATTCTGGAAATTACCGAAACTGGACATTAATACCTGGAAAACTTCTCCAATGATTTTTTAATAGGCGGTGTGTGTGGGGTTGAAGGTGAGGGTAGTGAAGAATTTACTCAAGGCAGAGCAGAGGAGATACAATTCTATTGAATACACAGCAAGGGAGTGGCAGGCGGGAGAGTAAAGGAGTATCATTCTGCCTTTGTTCTTGGGGAAACTTTGTAACTGCAAAGTAACCCAAATGAAGATATTTCAAACAGATTTGAATTGGGAATATATTAGTTATGATTTTTAGGTGAACTACGCATATCTTTTGACATTATTCTAGGACTCCAATTTCTCAGGAACCTTGCAGTTCTAGTTCTAGCAAGGAGTAGGCAGAAGCCAATTGTCAAAATAATATGAGTAAATGTCAAATAAGGTTTGAATGAAGAGGAAACTGGTTAGAACGTTTTTTTCTTTTTTTCTTTTTCTTTTCTTTTCTTTTTTTTTTTTTACAAATAGTTTATTGTCAAATTAGTTTCCACATAACACCCAGTGCTCATCCCCACAAGTGCCCTCCTCCATGCCCACCCCTCCTCCCCCCACATCCACCAGTCCTCAGTTTTTGTCAGCATTCAAGAGTCTCTCATGGTTTGCCTCTCCCCCTTTCCCCCACTATTTCTCCCCTTCTTCTCCCCCATTGTCCTCCGTTAAGTTCCTCCTAATCCTCCTATATGTGCAAACATATGATATTTGTCCTTCTCTGCCTGACTTATTTCGCTCAGCATAACACCCTCAAGGTCCATCCATGTAGAACGTTTTTTTCTAAATGCATATTTGATACTTAGAAAGTTATGGGGCTTTTTTTTCTTGGAAGGCACAGGTACATGCACATGCATGTGGGTGAGTGCACGCGTGCATGCAAGGCCATGTGAGCTTGTCCAAGCTGTGCCCATGGGAGACCAAGGCAGGAGCGCAGGAAGATTTGATCGCGCTTCTCCTCAGGCCACACCATGAAAGAAAACAGAGCGGGGCCGGGCCTGACAGAGCCCGGCAGCATCTGGACTTGGCTTGCTGGGCTGCCCGCCCCCACCATGGCCCCCATAAGCCTCTCTGTATGTGAGGAGAATGTATTCTTGGACTATTAAGATTTTAAAGGACTCGGTTGTGCTACTCAGGAAAAATTTTGAAATGGGTCAGGTGATAAGAGATCTTCTGTTTGGCTCCTTTGAACTCAGGATCATAAATGAGTTACTAACAGTTGACAGTTACTGGATCCTACAGAGAAAGAGCCCTGCACCTATAAACACGTGATGAGTTAGCAAATGACAGATTTGGGGGAAATGAGTTCACCTAATTACCAGTGGAAGTTTGCCTCTGTAATTCCTCTTTTTTTTAAAGTTTTTTTTTTTAACGTTTATTCATTTTTGAGAGAGAGAGAGAGAGAGAGAGAGAATGAATGAGCAGGGGAGGAGCAGAGAGAGAGAGGGAGACACAGAATTGGAATCAGGCTCCAGGCTCCGAGCTGTCAGCACAGGGCTCGATGTGGGGCTCGAACACAAACCATGAGATCATGACCTGAGCCGTAATTCCTCTTGTAGGAGGTCCAAAAAAGATTAGTAATTAATGTTCCTCAGTGGAAATCTTGAGAACAAGGAACCATTTCCTTAAATTTCATTGAATTGTGTCTTACTTACATGACTTTCCTTTCACAAATATTGCAGAACGGAAATACAAACCACAGTCACTTTTCAAAGATGAGCTCATGTTTAATTTGTCATAAATAACAGTGTATAAATCAATAGAGTAACCGTAGGATTGATTATAAAGTCTTGGACTCTCACTCCTGATAATATCCAAAGAGGCTCACTCATCTTTCCAATCAAATATCCAGCGGAGACAGCTCTAATCTGATCTACACTACGGTGGCCATAATAAACATTCTAAAGTGCCCAGCGTTATTTATTTGCTATAACTATAATCAGGCAAACAGCAATGTCCCAGAGTGAGCCTTGGGTAGGTGGTATGGTCCTTGGTAAATATCTCAGGTATTTCTGGGGCGCCTGCGTGGCTCAGTCAGTTAAGCATCCGACTTTGGCTCAGGTCATGATCTCACTGACCGTGTGCTTGAGCCCCACATCAGGCTCTGTGCCGACAGCTCAGAGCCTGGAGCCTGCTTCGGATTCTGTGTCTCCCTCTCTCTCTTTCTACCCCTCCCCCACTTATGTTCTGTCTCTGTCTCTCAAAAATGAATAAATGTTAAAAAAAAATTTTAAATCTCAGATATTTCTGAACAACTCAATAAGCCAAGTGATTCTAGAATACAGAGACAAACTGATCAGAGCTCCTGAGGCTGGGGTGGGGCTCATATGAAGGGTTATTCTGGGGCAGTGGGGGGAGATCATAGAGTATTGGGGGAAAAGGAGAGCCACAGCTTCCGTTCTCTGCTGTGCTAATAGTTGTTATTCTTAAAGCAGTCTCTTTGATGTGCTGTACATTAGCATGCCATGCTCCCTCAAATCAATATTCTTTTTCATGTGGGGATTTTGAGTCATTTTTATACTTCCTCTTTTAAAGTTCCTTAAACCCCAATAAATAAGAATACTGATTGCCTGCTCTTAGAGAATGCAAACTTTCTTTACCACTGATATACTCTTCGTTTCTCCTCTTTGCTCCCTGGTTCTTGGAACTGGACTGTGTAGAGTTCCTGACCTCTTGTTAAGGGCTGTGGCCATCCGCCTAATCAATAGTGTTCATAAAATATTTATTTTACCTCACTAAACAAAACACCTCTTTGGATTTTTTAAAGTTTATTTTTGAGAGAGAAAGAGACAGTGTGAGTGGGTTAGGGGGGAGAGAGAGAGAGAGAGAGAGAGAGAGAAAGAGAGAGAATTCCAAGCAGACTCCACACCATCAGCACAGAGCCTAATGCAGGGCTCAAACTCACGAAGCCACAAGATCATGACTGAGCTGAAATCCAGAGTTGGATCATTAACCAACTGAGTCACCCAGGCACCCCCAAAACACCTCTTTGAAAAAAGAATTCACATATTTTTACCTGAAAACTACATTAGTTATCAGATAACTCATATCTGATATCATAACAGTTATCAGATAATGCATATCAGTGCTATGCATATTCTTGGCACATTTTTTTTTTCCACATTGGACCTTTTCTCTTAAAGAACTTACTTCAGGCTCCCAATTTCCTAGACTAAACCAAAACTTTTTTTTTTAAACTGAGGTATAATTTACATATAACACCAAATTAGTTTCAGATGTACAGCATGATTATTTGATATTTGTATGCTTGCAAACGAACACCACAGTATGTCTAATTAATGTCTGTCACCTTTTATAGTTATAATAAATCAATATTTTTTGCCACTTTTCCATAAGAAATTTGGTACCCATAATTTTTTCAAAGAGTATTATGGGTTTGGTTTCCCCTCAGAACTACTGGAAAACAAACTTGGGAACTTTTATGGTAACTAACTTTTTTTTAAAGTAATACTGAGATGGCAGATACTAAATGCAACAATTTATCCCAAATAGGTGTAGAGAGTATAAAGTTAATGCATTTCTGAGTCTTAGGTCTCACCAGGCTGTGAGTACAAAATAAGGACTTTACAGGACAAGTGCAACCAGCTTGATGCCAGAAATTGGTGCTTCTGTGAGAGGTTAGAGGGCTTCTGGGCATTCTCTGGTGTGTCCCCCATGTCTCCACCAGGAGGCAATACAGTGTGGTGGTTAAAAGCCTTGGCCTTGAAGTCCTACAGACAGAAGGGCTTGAATCCCTGCTGTCCCACTTATTAACTTTGTGACCTCTTTGTGCCTCAGTTTATTCATTTGAAAACTGGCACAATAACAGTACTTCTAGATTGTTAAGGAAGAGGATATGTATATAGGGTATGGCATTGGCACCTAGTACAAGCAACTCCTATCAAAGGAATGCCTTTGGGCAAGATGTCACACAAAAACCAGTTGAGAATGGCTTAAACATGAGAAGGATTTATTCTTTCATTTAACAAGGAGTCCCACGGTAGGATGGCTCCAGTACTGGTTGGTTCAGTAACTAGAGTGATGTCATGAGCAACTTCTTTTTCTACTCTACCCTCTTCAGCATGTCAGATTTTCCTCAGATAGGCTGCCATCATGTATGAGAAATTCACGTATACCATCCGGACAAGAGAGTGTCCAGAGACAAAATGTCCTGCTTTTCCTACACCTTGATTTTTTTTTTTAATTTCTAGGAGAGAGAGAGAGACAGCGTGAGCATGGGAGGGTCAGAGAGAGAGGGAGACACAGACTCTGAAACAGGCTCCAGGCTCTGAGCTGGCAGTCAGCACAGAGCCCGACGCGGGGCTCGAACCCATGAACCGTGAGATCATGACCTAAGCGAAAGTCGGACGCTTAACCGACTAAGCCACCCAGGCACCCCACCTACACCTTGATTTTTAACAGCAGAGAAGCCCCTCTCTTGGCACACTTCTCATTTACCTACACCAGTCGCTGGTGAGGAGAATGGCTGAATCACACTAACCAAGATTTACCTCTAATCTGGGAATAAGATCACTTCCCCCAGGAGTATGTGCCCCTAAAGTTGGGGGAAGAAGGAGTGCAAGAGACTGGTGACTGAATCCTACCTAGAAAATTCAAAAGTTGAGAGACTGGCTTGCTAAGGGCTCTGATGGTGTGTATGAAGTGTCTGTGACCTGTTGTGATTGAATAGCATTCCCAGGGTTTGTGACAAAGGCAGTTTTCTGGAGACAAAATAGGAAGCACACCATGCCCGCCATCTGGCAGTATTGGGTTGGGTGCTCTCCAATGGGACTGCAAAGAATAGAGTTAGGGAGTGAGGGGGAATGAGATCAGAGAGTAGGAGGTGGTGGTCAGAACTGGATGCTTGAAACTGGTATCCAGGATTATGGATATTGGTAATGTCAAAAAACTAGGATCGAGGGGCGCCTGGATAGCTCAGTTTGTTAAGCTTCTGACTTTGGCTCAGGACATGACCTAACAGTTCGTAGGTTTGAGCCCCGCGTTGGGATTCTCTCTCTCTCCCAATCTCTTTGCCCCTACCCAATTCACACTTATTCTCTCAAAATAAATAAACTTAAAAAAAAAATCTTTAAAACAAAAACACTCCTAGGATTTAATCAGTGGAAATAAGTGGCTATTGATCATTATCATTGGAGAAAGAAGGCAAGGACCTGAGAAATTAGAAAAAATAATGTAAGGTGGACATTGGAATCCTCTTGAACTGTGACAGAGGCCATCCTGGAATGACAGGAACTCCAAGAGTGAAGATGAGAGAAGGTAAGAGAAAACAGGGGTTCATTTGCAACCAGGAAAAATAGTGGATGGTAATGGTTTGTTGATGTAAGATTCAGATCGTGACTTTTAGGACATGGAAGATTAAGGGGACTGTCTAGTCTCTCTCCAGTCTGAGCGGTGTGAGAGGTGCAGGACAAAATTGACCTGGAAAGGGTTTGACGGAAGTAGTTTTGACTAGAATAAGGAGGTGAAAGTAAGGTAGAGACAAGTTAAAAGATGTAGAAAATTTGATTGATGATTGATTTTGAGTTCCGGAGAGCACAGTGGAAATGATTAGGAATGGGTGAGGGAATATGGAAGAATATTCCAGAAGGAAAAATGTGAAATGCCATATGGGGCAGTTTTTTTTTTTAAGTTTATTTATTACTTATTTTGAGAGGGAAAGAGAGAGAGAGCACGCAAACATGAACAGAGGAGGGGCAGAGAGAGAGGGCGAAAGAGAATCCCAAGCAGGTTCTGCACTGTCAGTGAGGAGCCTGACATGGGGCTTGAACCCACAACCTGTGAGATCATGGCCTGAGCCGAGATCAAAAGTCACACACTTAACCGACTGAGCCACCCAGGCACCTTTTATGGGGCTTCTTGCTGTGATAAAATTAATAGTAGTCAAGGGCAGATGAAATTTGCCCTGATGATTTTGAGGAAAAAACATGTGGCAAGGCTTTATACTGAGTAGAAATGGGTGACACAAGACATGGACTTTCCAGGAATCCCACAGAGTCTGGGGTGGCTTACTGACCCTGTGATGAAAGCACTGAGGGTCTTACTCTGAGCACATTTGGCTCGAACTTCCCTGCTGATCCTTCATTACACCATTAGGTTGTGTAAACTGAGGCTGGAGATGAGTTTTAACCCAGCATAAGCTCCTTTCTTGGCCTGCTGGTAGATAGTCAGACACCAGGGATGAGATCGGACTTGGAGCATCCAGACATGAATAGCTCACCCTGTAGTATATGCTTGGTACATGACAGCTTTAATGTATTAGCACATTTGGTCTTCAGAGTGATCCTCTCAAGTAAGTGCTATTATACCCATTAACAAGTGAGAAATCTAATGCTTAGTGAGATTGTCACTTACTGTGATCTGTCCAGTGCCATCGTAAGAGATAGAGAACAAATGTGAAAATCAGTCTGATTTGAAAACACCTGCTCTTAAACTGCATCACCTACCTGGGGGAACTTTTTAAACCATCATGGGTTTAAACCTTGCTATTTTTATCCCTTATTCATTTAAAAATCACAAATGCAGTATTTACCGAAAAGAAAACAAAACAAAAAACAAAACTAAAAATGCTCATTCAAAATGGCACATGCACCCCTATAATTAACATGTTATTAACACAAAAATATGCAAGCAACCTACGTGGCCATCAGTAGAGCTGAATGGATAAAGATGTGGGATGGTAGATACTCACACATACATACAATGGACTATTAGCCATAAATAAAAGAGTGAGATCTTGTCATTTACAGCAACATGGAGGGGTACCTAGAGCGTATGACACTAAGTGAAATAAGTCAGATAAAAACAACAACAACCATAATTTCACTTATATATGAAATCTAAACCCCAAAACAAATAAGCAGAAACCCATAAATTAAGACTCATAAATAAAGACAACAAACTGATGGTTGCCAGGAGGTAGGGGGGTTACGGATCGGCAAAGTGGGTGAAGGGAGTGGGAGACACAGGCTTCCAGTTACGGAGTGAGTAGTTATAGGATGGAAGGTACTGTACAGCGAATATAGTCAGTGGTACTGTAATAGTGCTGTACGGTGACAGATGGCTGTGTGGGGACACAGCACAACATACATGCTGTGTCCAAACACCGTGTTGCACACCTGAAACTGACCTAACATTGTGTGTCAACTAAACTTCAATTTAAAAGGGGAAAATAATAAAAATGCTTATATTTGCTCAGATTTAACTACTTCATATATTTTAACAATTGACACTTGGGTGGGTTTCAAACATGCTTTGTAAAAACAAGTAACACTAAGTTGGTAGTCTAGGGTGTATGGCTTTACAGTTGCAATTGATGAACTCTGTTGGAAACAAAATTTTAAAGATTAAATTTTAAAGTGTGGGAGCCCGACAGTGACCACAAGAAAGTGTGGTTAGGGACGCGGGGATGTGCCTGCACATGGGGCTCCCTGCCTGGGCAAGGCATTCCTGCAAACAGGATGCTCTGCCAGGAGGCCTGCACACAGTATCCAAGTTTAATGGTCCTCTTGCAAACGAGGGAACATGCCTTCCTTAGAAATAAGGAGAAGGCTGGAATTGTGAGCAGGCCTCTTAGGAAACATGTTGTGGTCGCTTCCTCCCTTTGCTCCCCGCTGTCCTTGAAATGTGTTTGACTACTTGCCCTTAATTGGTAAAGGAATGCATCTTGTAGATTTCAGTTTGTATCCAGTTACCGGGGTATAAAATAAACCGCAAGAGGGGCTTGCGTAGAATTGTTCCTCCGGCCGGAGTTGTGTCTCTGTCTGTCTTTTGTGTGTGTCTTGTCCTTTGTGTCATTTCATCCGCAACATCTGGCGTCCAAACGCGGGGCAGAGGGCGAACGAAACCGAAAGGGTGAGTACCCCTCGGGGATTGTAGGTCCAAGGCAGGGGAACTTTCGGGAAAATTATGGGGAATTCCCCATCAGCAAAGGCACAATACATGGAGCTAGTCAAAGGACTTCTCCACTCCATCAGGGTGAAGGTATCTAGTCGCCGTTTATTTGAGTTATTCCGCCTTGTGGAGCAGCATTGTTATGGGTTTAAGTGCCAACCCAAAGTACAATTAAACTTAAAGGAATGGAAATTAATACAGAAGGAATTACAGCAACAGCATCAGAAGGGTAACATAATCCCTTTGAAATTGTGGACTCTATGTAGTGCTATCACTCAAGCACTTGCATTGCATTCTGCAATTAAGGAGTTGGTGGGAAGAGGAAGCCCGAAAGCAGGCTCAAATTAATGAGGGACAGAACCCTCCTGGTCCTCTGGAGGATAAATTGATGGGAGAGAGACAATTTCGAGCCTTGAGAGATCAGGCTCAATTTTCCGACCAGGATTTACAGCAGGTGCGCCAGGTATTTCTTAGGGCTTGGCGCCGTGTTGTACCTACTGGCCACGCTCAGCCTTCTTTTACAAAAAACTTTACAAGGACCCAATGAACCCTATACTGATTTTCTTGCTAGATTGTGGGTGGCTGTTGAGCGGGATGTTGCACGTGATGAAATCTCAGAGATACTTTTGCAGACACTTGCTTTTGAAAATGCAAACTCGGAATGTAAACGTGTTTTGGGCCCTTTAAAAGGGCAGGGAGCTTCTATAGCTGAATATATTAGAGCTTGTTCGGGAGTGGGGGGAACTGAACATAATGCTGCTGTTTTGCTACTGCTTTGGCTCAGGCTATGAAGCCCTCCAAGGGTGGAAATTGTTAAAACAATGCCAGGGCTCAATTGGCTACACCTCCCACTCCTCAAGTAACCCCTTTGTTTTCCAACAACCCTTAGAGATGACTGTACATCAGAAATAGCTAAACCTTTAATGGTGCCAGATTTACTCTCTGCAACTTCAGGGAGTGTGGCTGCTGATTTGCCTCTTGTTGAAAATGTTCTTTTGTCTCCGGGAGGTGGCATTTATAAATTAAGGACAAACATTTTTGGCCCATTGCCTAAAGGCACCTTTGGTTTAATATTGGGCCGCAGCAGTGCAGCTTTAAGAGGCCTAGCCATAATTCCTGGAATTATAGACTCTGATTTTGTTGGAGAAATTTTAATCATGGTTTCTACTTCTGTTACACTTTCACTATTGGCTGGAGAATGTATAGCACAAACATTTATCTTCTCTCTCCCATGGGGGCTTCTGTAACCATTCCGTCGGAACACTAGTGGCCACTGCTCAAGTTCCTCGAGCACTCCCATTTTTGTTGTTAAGAAAAAATGAGGTAAATCAACTTATCATCTGGATCCTTAAATCTTAAATGCACATGTGCTTCTGCCTGGGGGATTAAATGAAAAGCTGGACGCAGCTATTTCCCTCCCCCAGGGCACACCGAGACGTCGGTTGGCCCATCAGCAAACTCATAAACCTGTTTTGTGGCCACTTCTGTATCTGTTTTGTCCTGTTTGTCATTGTCATTGTTAGTCTTATCTGTAGAATTTCTGTGAGAAGGAATATAGTAACCTCTAGTATATAGATAGATAGATAGATAGATAGATAGATAGATAGATGTGAATATGCAATTCGGTCTGGCTTGCCTGCTGGGTTTGATTCTGTGGCTCCACGGGTGGGCACCCTTAAGGTCCCAAAAAGCCTATGGAGTCTGACTGTGCCTGTCTGCGATTTTGTGGTAAACGGCATACAGTCTATGGTGGCATCGAAATAGTTTCCACAGCTGAGACTACTACAGCTAAGCATCCCTTAAGTTCTTTTGGGACACGACCAAACGGATATCTGACTTGTCTCCTCGTTAGAGAGGGCACCCCCCACCCTTTGTCTGTCTTTGTGACATTGCCTCACGACAAGAGTGCCCAACCAATATCCGGGAAAACCTCATAAAGGGGACCTTATTGGTCTGGCTGAAATAAATTTAGACTGAAGGGGATGTTAACTCCTGTTCTCTGTTCCTCTTTCTAGTAAATGTTGAGGGCTTCTCACTCATTCTTTTCCCAGATTAATGGCTATAATTGAAGCCAACTGTGGCTGGTTTACCTCGGGATGGGGACTTTAAGGAATATTCCCAAGCAGCTGCCGAAACTCCTTTTGTTTCGGGGAAGTTCCTTGTCTTCTCCAGACTGATATAGACTGCCTAACAAACCTTAAGTCTTCTCTGTCTAAGCTCACAAAATTTAAAACTGCTAATTCTCTTTCTCTGCCTCCTGCTGTCAACTTGCCTCTTCTGCCTTCCCCATTCGTTTTGCTCTGTGCAGCCTGCTGAGCTGTGGGCTATTTACTTAATTTTGCAAGACTTTCCTCAGCTCCCTGTTAACATTGTTTCGGATTCCCGGTATGCTGTTCTCTCTTGTTTGCAGCTTCCTCAGGTTTCACTGCCTATAACTCTTAAAACAGATATTGACAAATTGTTTTATCAGTTACAACGATCACTTCTGCAGCGTTCAGAGTTAATTTTCTTTACCCATATCCGTGCACATTCCGCCCTTCCTGGACCCTTTTCATTTGGAAATGCTGCAATTGATACATTACTTTATCCTATAGAAGCAGCAAAACAAGAGCATCGTCTGCAACATACTAACTCTAAAGGATTAAAAAAAAAAATCTTATTGTTCACTCTTGTTCTATTTGTGCACCTTTTACCTTAGCATTTACCCCACCAGGTGTCAACATAAGAGGATTGCAAGCAAATCAGGTATGGCAAATGGATGTAATTTTTGTTTCATCCTTTGGACAACAAAAATGCGTCCATCATACTATAGATACATGCACACATTTCCAATGGGCTACTACATTACATTCTGAAAAGGCTGAGGCTGTTATTACTCATTTATTATCTGTTTTGCAGTTATGGGGGTCCCAATTGAATTGAACACTGATAATGCACCCACCTACCAATCTGCAAAATAAACTCATTTTTTATCCCAATATCATGTGATTCATACTTTTGGTATCCCTTATAATAGTCAAGGACAAGCTATCATTGAAAGGGCTAATCGTACTTTACGTGAGTATGTTGAAAAAATAAAAAAGGGGGAACAGGAGAGATTTATGAAATCAAAAGACATCTTGAATCAAACCTTACTCACTTTAAATTTTCTGAATATTTGGAGCAAGAAAATCTATCAGCAGCAGAATTGCATTTTCGAAGGAAAGAAGAGGAGAAGATGGCTGTGGTTACCTGTCAGGTAATGTATGCGCAAGCGATAGAATATACTTATTGGGCTTATGTTCCTAATCCTTCTCTTGTGAGAGTTGTCTCTTGGGGTGAACCTGAAGTACAGGTATGCACCAATGAAACTGCATTCTTCCCACCACCTGTGTGTGGAGGAATTAAGCATTTGCATCATCATAATAATCAATATAACATAAGTAATGTTACTGTTGCAGTAGAGGGCCTCCCCTTGTGCATCGGAGGACATCCCTTTTGCCTCTCTACAAGGAAGCATAATCATCACTCTTATAATACCTGGGGAGTAACATATAATAATTATCATCCTGCTGTCTTTACTGTACTTGTTTCCACCAGGGGAATCAACACCTCTACGACGCCGATGAGTCACCATCCTGATACCTTTATACCATTATGCCCTTCTAATTTTTTTATTCCTTCTCTAGAATCTTTGGAATGGGAAAGATGCCGAAGTCATGGGCCCTTTAAGGTCATGAATTATTCTTTATTTGTTATTGTAGATTGGAGCCCTGATCATGGTCAAATTTTGGAAAAATGGTCTAAGAAAACTTTTAAATGGCATCGAATTAATGGTACTTTAATGGGTAACGGTAATGAAACCGTAAAATGGCAACAGTGTGCACTCGTCCCCCTAAATTGCAATTTTTAGGGTATCCCCACTTTCAAGGGAATATTTGGAAATTATGGGCAGTTTCAGGGAATCTCACTATATGGTCAGGAAACTATACTTTGGATAAGACTGACAGTTCAGGTCCCTTTCATGTTAACTTGCATGTTAATAAATCCTATTCTGCTACGGCTTGTCTAAAATACCCCTTTGCATTGCTGTATGGGAATTGGACTTGGAATGCTACAGAGGGATCTATATCATGTAATCATTGTAATTTAACACAATGTGTAAGTCAGTTATGGTGGAAAAGTTTTGCAACACAAATCAATAACTCTAATTTTTCATTGGTGATTGTTAAAACTCGTACCGAAGAATGGTTGCCTGTAAATTTGACAAGACCTTGGTCAGACTCTTTTGCTGTATCTCATTTGGTGACTGCTATGCAAACTTTGCTTCACCGGTCCCGACGCATGCTTGGAATCATCATAGCTTCTGTTCTTGCAGTGGCTGCAGTTACTGCAACCGCTGCCGTGGCTGGACTTGCTTTTGCATCAAGGATTCTAAACAGCAGACTTTGTACGGGAGTGGCATAAAGACTCTCATTGCTTATGGCAACAACAACGAGATCTGGATGCACAACTTGCAACTGATGTACTCAATCTTCAACATACTGTTTCATGGCTTGGGGATCAATTAACTGTCTTATCCACAAAAAGTGTATTGAAATGTGATTGGAACTCCTCTCAGTGATGTATAACATCTGTGCCTTTTAACATGAGTGAAGGTTGGGAAAAGGTTAAATGGTCATTAACAGGGTATCAAAACCTAACTAAGGAAATTATGGAGTCAGAGTAGCAAATTTTGTCTACATTTAGCAAAATACTACCTGACATTACTGGGTCCGATCTTGTTAAGGGATTTACAGAAAGGGATGAATAATTTGAACCCTCTTGGACATGTGTCTGCCCTAATTGGAACTGTTCTCGTGAATACTTTATTCATAATACTTTTATGCTGTGTTATTATTTTAGTCTTCCAGTGCTGGCGAAGAAGGCAACAACTGAAAAAAGATAGACAACACGTTCTCACCACTTTACAGTTTGCTACCGCTTCTCAGAAAAAAGGGGGAGATGTGGGAGCCCGACAGTGACCACAAGAAAGTGTGGTTAGGGACGCGGGGATTGCCTGCACATGGGGCTCCCTGCCTGGGCAAGGCATTCCTGCAAACAGGATGCTCTGCCAGGAGGCCTGCACACAGTATCCAAGTTTAATGGTCCTCTTGCAAACGAGGGAACATGCCCTCCTTAGAAATAAGGAGAAGGCTGGAATTGTGAGCAGGCCTCTTAGGAAACATGTTGTGGTCGCTTCCTCCCTTTGCTCCCCGCTGTCCTTGAAATGTGTTTGGCTACTTGCCCTTAATTGGTAAAGGAATGCATCTTGTAGATTTCAGTTTGTATCCAGTTACCGGGGTATAAAATAAACCGCAAGAGGGGCTTTCGTAGAATTGTTCCTCTGGCCGGAGTTGTCTGTGTCTGTCTTTTGTGTGTGTCTTGTCCTTTGTGTCATTTCGTCCGCAACATAAAGTAATAGATTAAGTGGGGTATGATGCAGAGGTCATGAATATGTTCCCATAGGATAACTTTTTAAAATGTCTTAATGTTATATAAATGGATACTCGTGGGTTGGGATAAAATTTAGTAACAGTATCAAGCACATCACTAGAAAAGCTTGTAGTGCCCACTTTGGGAGCCCACACACTAAAACTAGAATGATTCAGAGAAAGCACAAGGAAGACATATTGCCCTGGCAGTGCGGAGCCTGCTTGGGATTCTCTCTTCCCCTGCTTGTGCTCTTTCTCTCAAAAATAAAACAAACTTTAAAACACCCCTAAATAGACAATACCAAGTGAACCTTGACTGGAACTTGGACCAAAAAAACCCGAAAGTGTTCACAGAGGACAACTGGAAAAATCTGACCACAGACTGTGTATTAGATTCTGGAATTACTAACTTCATTAGGCATGATACTAGTATTGTGGCTGCATAGCTGAATGTCCTTATTCTTAGGAAAACATGCTCAAGCATTTAGGGGTGAAGGGTCATAATGCCCTTTCAAATGGTTCACCCAAAAGAATCTTTTGTGCATATATGTGTATGCAAATAGACACACAAACACACAGAAAAAAATACCTAAAAATGTTAAGTACTGAATCTGGGTAAAGGTGAATGGATATTCAACTTTTTTGTGGATTTGAAATTTTCAAATTAAAAAGCTGGGGAAAAGCATGAAGGTTTTAATAATTTCACTCCATGGAATGCAGATTCATTCATTCCTTTTTAAGTAGGCTCCATACCCCAGCATGGAGCCCAATACAAGGCTTGAACTCAAGATCCCAAGATCAAGAATTAGACACTTGACCGACTAAGCCACTCAGGCGGCCCCTATGAAATACAGATTTTAGAAAAACCAGTATTTCTAAATTGACATGTTACTTCATAGACTGTAATCTCATGTAGGTTTGCTCAAGTAGGTTAACAAGCAGATCTATTTCATATTCATGTATGTAAGGTTATATATTCAAACTGAGAATACCTCTCAAACTGGAAAATCATTAAGTGATAAAATACGACAAGAGTTAAGAGGTTGCTGTTGCGGAGCAAACAACCCTTGGTGGGGAAGGCAGTGGTGGGGCGGGGTTAGTGTAGTGGCAGAGAATACAGAATTGCGGTTTTCCCATACAAGACTTAGAACAAACTAATTCCTCAACTTGTATATAAGTGTAACACAGTATTTTTTAAAATCCAATTAATGGAACCGGTTTACTTGGCATCTTTGTTCTTATAATCCTTCAGTTTCCTTTTATTTTATGCTACTTTAATGCTTAATGTTAGAAGAAATAAAATAGAACAAGGTTGACTATCACGGAACTCCGAAAGCCTATTAGGTATACACTGCTTCTTACTCGGCACAAATCTACAAATGGCCAAGAAGGTTTTTTTTCTCCTCATGTTAGGTCTAACCTCAGAGAGGAAAAATAAACCCTAAACTGTAAAATGTTATGCTCTGTTTAAATGTATAAAAGTTTAAGGATAAAGTGTAAGTATCACACTCTATTTTGATGTGGAAACAATGAAAAATTAGTCATCCTCAAGATGGCACCTGCTAAGAGGAAAACACATATATGTATTCCACTGAATAAAGATCCAAACTCTCCTTTTCGTGTTTCAAATGGTGAAATTATGATTGTACAGGGAACAAAATGTTTTGTTCAGTCAGTTTAGAGTTGGGTGAAATGTGATGAATTATGTAATGGGATGTTGCTGTATTTAGTTTTTAAAGCGGCAAAACTTCAACCAATGTTCAGAGTGAATACATTTGTAAGTTCTCCTTCAAAGGACAGAAGAGCCAGTAATTAATAAAGACAAGTGTTCAGATTTATTTGGAAATTCACAGTTTCTAATGGCACTACAGCTCTGTAGTTACATATTGAAATTCATCTTTCCACAACACTGGGTTACTGCACAGATTGTGGAACTTCCCGCTCTTGCTCTGCTCTCATCTGGACCTCTTTTCAGTGAGTTTCTATACAATCAGGCCCTCTTGCTCTGAATGGCTAATTGTACAGACTGGAAAAAAAATTAAGTCATCTAAAATGTACTGTTAACCTAAAAGCAGCAACTTAAACAAACAAAAAAGGCTTTAAATAGGTCACATTACAAACAATACCCCCAGAAAGGTATCAGACAAGTTTAAAAACAGTTATTACTAAAAGTGCTCAATAAGTTATAACTTAAATCTTACAACACAAAATGGTCAATTCTCTCCCTTTCAAAAAGAAACTTTCCACTTTCACTCATTACTGTACAAACACACAATAAGAAATCATTTTATTCAAATACAGTCGCTGCCAATTATTTTTAAAGAAAAAAAGACAAAATGAAGACAGACACATTGACATCACACACGTATACCTCTGCACATCTGTAGCCAATACAAAGCAAACATCAAGGAATAATTCCTTAGACTTGACAAATTAGACAAGGCTCAACAAACTCACTAGCTGGTTCCGGGTACAGGTATGTAGGCAGTGATTATACCGTATGAGACCTGGGCTCATCTGACAAACCTTCAAATGCTCCATTTGCAGTAACAGGAAACATGAACCTGGAGGTCTGGAGGATTAGTGCTTACTGTGAATGTTGAAAAATGTAATGTAGCTAAAGAAATCTTTTACAAATGGTGAAATGTGTCTAAAAGGTGAATTTATAAAAAATTTATTTGCAAGTACCAGTCATTTGCAAGAAAAGATCTTGTAGACTTTTTTCTCATTTAGTAACCAGAGAAAAACTAGTGTGATTAAGTTAAATGAAAATGTCTGTATCACCATTTACCTAGAAGGATAGACTTAAAAATTCCAGCAAATTTTTTGTTTCCAGTGAGTTTGTTAAACAGAAGTCTAGTTGGCAAGTCTGTAGGACTTTCCACTGTCTGACCCACATTACTGAACTTCAGGCGCAGATCACCTTAAAGCCTTGTAGTGTTTGCAGCTTCAAAAAACTAACAAAGTTATAAAAGAAATCAAATGACAGAAAAAGTTCTCCCTCCTCTTCCAGTGGCGTTTTAAATAGACGAAAGGCACATAAATATGGGAAGGTGCAAGAAATAGGAACAAAGCTAAAGGAAGAGGTTTAGGCTTTCATTCCTATCCCACCCAAAGGAACTGGGCTTCCAAATTATGTTTGTCCCAGTAATTAATCTGTGAAAAAACATCTTTATAAAACGTCTACCATTGTCCTTGTAGGAAGTGATCAGCCTTGTAAAACTGCAGCTCATTAACCAAGATTGACACAATCCCACCTACTGTTTTAAAAAGGCAGAAACCATAATTTCTGAATACTTTTCCCATTAGTATTTTCTCCCTCCCCCAAACCCTTCAAATACCACAGACTGTTCTTCAAAGAACAACAAAAAAGTCTCCAGTATGAAAAGTTCTCTTCATTTTAGATATG
The DNA here is from genome assembly GCA_017311185.1 of Proteles cristata cristata. Classification (NCBI taxonomy): domain Eukaryota; kingdom Metazoa; phylum Chordata; class Mammalia; order Carnivora; family Hyaenidae; genus Proteles; species Proteles cristata. The sequence goes on along the minus strand of JAESUZ010001221.1, from coordinate 109,151 downwards.
TCCCGAGACTGCTGTGACACCAAATGTTCCCACAGTGATCTCTTTGTTTCCTTTGATTATGTCATGCAGGCTCGGCAATGATCCTGACTTAGTCTGTATTAGAGTTTTTATCAGTTTTCCTTGGTCTTGGACTTTAGATCGCCTTCGTTTTAAAGCCCTCTTCTCAGTTTTTGTCTTTTGGGACTGTCCATTGCACAGACTTGTGCACGCTGAAATGCCACAAAAATAAGACTCTTCAGACTGTGATGATGTTTCTGAGCTCCCTTCAGATGGAGGGCCCTTGTAAGAGGAATGATAAACTTCTCCCATAGTAGAAAAATCTCTCTGGTTCATAAAAGGCTTCCTTCCTTTTAGATCTCCATTAGCTATCGGGTGCAGTGGATCTGCTGGCTTTATGGTTTCAATTTTTTCAGTTTTGTATTTGCAGCGTTTCTTCTAGAACACAAATTTTAAAAGAGGGTAATAATTAGACTTTCAAGAGTTACCTCCTCAGGACACCCAGGGAGCTGAACTAATGGACGGAAGTGCCAGCTCCCAGTGAAAAGTGAAACAGCATTATGAGGAGCACGGTGCACTGTTAGGGTCTGCAGATACCACACTCCCCATTTTGTAAGCACACCTCAGTCAAAACTCTTCTGGGGTGCCGGGGTGGCTCAGTCGGCTGAGCGTCCGACTTCGGTTCAGGTCATGACCTCATGGTTCATGAGCTCGAGCCCTACATTGGGCTTGCTGTCTGTCACCCTGTCACACTTTGGATTTTCTGTCCTCCTCTTTCTCGGCCCCTCCCACACTAGCATGCACTCATGCAGGGTCTCTCAAAAACTAAATAAAACATTAAAAGAAAACCTCTTTACTTAGCTGCCACCTCTGACAAGAGAATTAGTGGGTGATAACTAACATCTGGGCACCCACTAAGCACCAGGTACCACACAGGCTGCTCTCAGGTACATCTTCCTTACCAGCTCTGAGAAGGGAGTGTTTTATCCCTGGTTGCTAAATGAGAAAACCAAGGTCCACAGGTTTGGTTCTCTGCTCAAGTTACAACACAGCAAATGGCCAGGTCGGGATTGAATCCTGGGCTCATTTGTCTCTCAAGTAAGTCCAAGTTCTTTCACCTAGAGACCATCGCCTCTAATCAAAATGAGTACAACTTCCTTTAAGAGGCAATATGGAAAAAGCATGGTATATTTTGAGTTTTGCCACTTATTTAATGGATCATTCCAAGAAGACAGAATCTCCAAGTTTCAGTTTTCTTACATAACTTGCTCTTCTCAAATAAACTTGCTTCACAGAAAGGCAAACCTTTTCTGTAAAGGGCAAGGCAGTAAGTATTTTAGGGTTTGTAGTTCACATACCATCTATCTTGAATTTTTTATTTTACAACCCTTTAAAGATGGCTCCAGGCCCATACAAAATAGGCCACAGGCCAGATGCAGCCTGTGGGTCACAGTTTGCTGACCTTTGGAACATTTATTTGTATCATCACTATGACTGAAAGTAAACAGTAAATTTAAGGACCAGTTAAAGGTTGTATCAAGTCTTTCAAGCTATTTCTTTGTCTAGCACCAAATAACACAACAATACACTTAGAAACAATCAAAATATTACCTTTTTTTCTGGAGAGAACTTGAGGGGTTCTACGATGTACAAATCATTTGGGTCTACTATAAGTAAAAAAAATAAAAAGCGTTAAAATGCAAAGTAGATTACACATGATAAACACTATAGAAATGTATTATCCCTTAGTTATTATTTTCCTAACAGATGCAGTGAACTTATACCAGATTAAGCATATATTTATGCATTTTAAATTAGTGAAAAGCAACAAGGTGGGAGATGGTACTATTCTTACTTTGGCCTTGATTGGTCACCTTCAAACACCTTCCCTAAGTTTCTAACTGACAGCTAACACAGTAAGGATCCCTAAGTTTCTAACTTCAGCAAACACAGTAAGGATCCTTCTTTGGGCCCAGCGCTAACCTCTTAACTAATGAGAAGTATAACATCACCAGGTAAGCTAATAACAAATCTACAGATCATCTGAGTAGTTACCAAGAAGACTAAACTACATTGTGTCATAAATGTGGGTTAATCACGTACAACAAGCACTTGTGACCAGGTATGCAAGCCAGTTAAAAGAGCATACACGCAAAAAAGAGATTTAAGATGCTTTTTCTAATTGTATTTTACTGTGACTGAAACTATGAACTCCAAAATCAAAAAGCAGCTTGAACATGCAATATAAATTATAAGCAACAATGAATATAGAATTATAAATATAGTAATGAATATAATTATAAGCAATAATGAATAAATACTCTGGCAAGGTGAGTAAATTAGAAATACTCATTTTAGGTTTCTCAGACTTCATTATTTTAAACACATTCAAGACAACTATCTACCATTGTGACACTGACAAGATAAACATCCTGACAAGACATCTGACTAACAAGATAAATGAGATTTCAGACCTATTCAACCCATTAAAAGTAAGCAATGTATGGTCTGACACAGCCAGAAATTTATAAATGGCAAAATTCACTATAAAACTTCATATACTGCAAATTTACTGATGACATGATTCAACTAATTATAGTTTATTTACAGTATGTCTTAGAAATCTGTTGAGAAAATCATCAAATATATAAAAATATCAAAAAATATCAAATATATCAAATTCATAAAAAATATACTAAAAATATAAAACATTCCTTTTTAAACAGTCATTTCTATCAGATTGTGAATCTCACTCAAATTGTTTTAAAAAAATGATACCTCTTTCTAGGAACGATTGTTAACTGTTATTACTCAGAAGATACCCTGACTCTCCCCATAGTAAGCTGGGATGCTAAACAACTGTATACCTCAGAGAAAGATTTAACCAATGCAATGCAGGGACTTACAGTCCAAATTCCCACCACCTGGTGGTCCAAGTAACCTCATGCCATAAACATAAAGTATTATGAATGTAAAACAAACACAAATTCTCTCTAGAAGGACCTATCTTCTAGCTCTCGAACTGTCCCTACACATAATTTTTCAAAGAGAAGGACCAACACACAAAGGTAACCAAACACAGAAAGACACTAAGCACCTTGAGCAAGAGGCTGCAGAGACAATGAATGAACAGATTCACAAAGACTTAAGATGTTAGAATTATCAAACACATACTACAAGGGCAGTTACACTTACTATTTTTAAATAAAAAACAAGCTTGAAAATATCTGCAGGAAAACACAAAAGGGACCTAGCTGCTTAAAAAAATAACTAAAAGAACTCCTAGAAATTGAAAATGTAATAACTGAAATTAAAAACTCAATGGAAAAATTTAACAGCTGACTGAAGAATGTGTGGCCTAGAAAACAGATCAGAAGAAATCATCAAAATATAGCACAGAATGACAAAAAGAAAAGAGTTTAGGAGACAAGGGGGATAAAGTGAGAATGACTGAATTAAATAGAGACTCTAAAAGAGAATGAGGTAGAGGTTAATATTTGAGGGGAAAACGGTTAAGAATCTTCCAGTATTGGGGTGTCTGAGTGGCTCAACTGGTTAAGTGTCCAACTTGATTTCAGCTCAAGTCATGATCTCACAGGGTGAGATGGAGCCCTTTGTTGGGCTCTGTGCTGGGCATGGAGCCTGCTTAAGATTCTCTCTCTCCTCGGCCCCTCCCCCACTAACACGCAAGCACAGGAGCACACTCCCTCTCAAAACAACAACAATTTTCCCACTATTGACAAAAGATACTAAATGAGAGATTCAAAGAAATGAAGAACTAAGAAATCAGTATATATGTGGATAAATGCAAATGAACACTAGTGTAAAAAATAATAATTGTATACTTTATTGAATTAAAACTAAGCAAAACAAATAAAATTTAAATACAAAAAACAGTAACAGAGAAATCAAACCGGGATAAAAGACCTTTGTATTGTTCAAGAAGAGGTAAAAGTACTGATTAACTGTACTTAGATGAGTATTTGTAAATTCTAACGTACCAGAAAATGTTAAAAATAATGCACAACTTCTAATGATAGGAAAAAAGAATGTCCTTCTCCAACAAAAAGTTCCAAGGAAAGGGAGGAAAAATAAAAGCGTCAACAGGTAAAAGATAAGTGAATACTTTTATGCTAATAAATTTTAACATTTAGATGAAATGGAAACATTCATGGAAATTTTTAATTAAAATTGACAAAAAAGTCAGGTTCCTATAACCTGAATTAAAAGCCAAAACTCCTCTTATAAAGAAAATTCTGGGTAGACCTATGTGACTAATAATTCAAAAAAGAAATAATTATAATCTTAAACTCTTCCTGAGAAAAGAGAGCACTGGCCATCTGGTTTTATAAGCCTTATTACACAACAAAACCCAACAGTCTGAGAAGTAAAAAATTATATACTAATCTTATTCATGAACAGATAACAAAATTCCTAAATAGTACTGACCAGAATAACATGAAATAACAATATAGACACGAAACACACACATATATAAATAATATATCATTCCCACTTGTATTTATTAAGAATGTAATAAAAGTGTGACTCCAGAAAATCAATTAGTATAGCTAATTTTAAGAAGAGATTAGAAAGGATCATCTTAAAAGAAGATTTGGTATTTGGTAAAATTAAACAGAGATTCATGGCGGAGAGGAACTATTATTAGCAAACTGAGAGAGGGAGGCGCCTGGGTGGTTCAGTCTGTTAAGTCTCTGACTCTTGGTATCAGCTCAGGTCATGGTCTCAGAGTTCCTGGGATTCTGTGCTGACAACAGCCTGCCTGGGATTCTTTCTCTCCCTCTCTCTCTGCCCCTTCCCCACTTGTGCTCTCTCTCAAAAATAAACTTTAAAAAAACAAGAGAGACAGGAACTTCCTTAGATAATGAGGGCCTATAGAACACCTATGACACACATAATACTTAACACTAAGAGTTTTCCCTTTAAGAATGGGAACAACATTTTAAAAATGCTAGCCACTGCAGTTAGGGGGACAAAGGAAATTAAAACTATACGGATTGGAAAGGAAGAAACAAAATTCTCTTTAGTCTCAAAAGGTATGCCTGTATTCACAGAAGCTGCCACTCTGTCTTAACAACAAATAAAAAGCTGAACAAACTAAAAAATAACTCTTCTTAGATCCTTCAGAGAAGTGAGGTAATGAGGAAAACTACTGTCCCAAAACCTGGAGATAGGCAGATACAGAGAATCATCAACAATCACTTTAAACATCAATGGTCTAAATGCACCAATTTAAAGACAAAGATTGTTAAGAGTGGATCAAACACAAGACTGAACTATATGTTTTCAAGAACCTGGTTTAATTTTTTTAAACATTTATATACAGTGTTATATTAGTTTCATGTGTACAGTATAATGATTCAAAATTCTATACATTACTCAGTGTTCATCAGGATAAGTGTACTCTTAATCCTTTTACCTATTATACTCATCTCTTGCACCTATCTTCCCTCTGGCAACTACTAGTATGTTCTGTGTATTTAAGAGTCCCCTTTTTTCTGTTTCTTAAATTCCACATGAGTAAAATCATAGGCATCTGTCTGTCTTTGATTTATTTTACTTAGTGTCATATTCTTCAGGTCCATTCATGTTGTTGCAAATGGCAAGATCTCATTCTTTCTTATGGCTGAGTAACATTCCACTATATACACATACACCACATCTTTATCCATTCATCTATGGATGGACACTTAGGTTTGTTTCCATATCTTGGCAATTGCAAGATAACACTGCAATATACATAGGGATGCATATAATTTTTCAAATTAGTGTTTTCATTTTCTGAGTAAATATCCAGTAGTGGAATTACTGACCATATGGTAATTCTATTTTTAATTTTTTGATGAACCTCCATACTGTTTTCCACAGTGGTCACACCAGTTTGCATTCCCACCAAAAGTGCACGAGGGTTCATTTCTCTCCATATCCTTGCCAACACTTGTTGTTTCTTGTGCTTTTGATTTTAGCCATTCTGAAAGGTATGAGGTGATTATCTCATAATGGTTTTGATTTTCATTTCTCTGATGATTAGTGATGTTGAACATCTTTTCATGTGTTTGTTGGCTATCTGTAAGTCTTCTTTGGAAAAATGTCTACTCAAGTTCTCTGCCCAGTTTTAAATGTATTATTTGGGTTTCATGGTGTTGAGTTGTAAAACATCTTTATATATTTTGCAAATTAATGATCATTTGGAAATGTCTTCTCACATTCAGTAGATTGCCTTGTTATTTTGGTTTTCTTTGCTGCACAAAAGCTTTTTATTTTGGTGTAGTCCTAATAGTTTAATTTTGCTTTGGTTTCTTTTGCCCATCTAGACTGTCTATCTAGAAAAATGTTTCTATAGCCAATGTCAAAGATTACTGCCTATGTTCTTAAAAAAAATGTTTAAGAGTTTGATGGTTTCAGATCTCACATTTTAGAACTTTAATCCATTTTCAGTTTATTTCTGTGGATGGTGTAAGAAAGTGGTCCACTTCCATTCTTCTGCATCTAGCTGTCTGATTTCCTAGACCATTTATTGAAAAGACTGTCTTTTCCTCACTGTATATTCCTGCCTCCTTTGTCATCTATTAACTAACCATATAGGCATGGATTTATTTCTGGGCTCTCTACTCTGTTCCATTGATATACGTGTCTATTTTTTTTTTTTTTTGCCAGTACTATACTGTTTGGATTGCTGTGGCTTTGTGGTGTATCTTGAAATCTGGGATTGTGATATTTCCAGTTTTGTTCTTCTTTTTCAAGACTGCCTTAGCTCTTTGGGATTTTTTTGGTTCCATACAAATTTTAGTATTATTTGTTCCAGTTCTGTGAAAAATGTTGGTATTTTAATAGGGATTACATTAAATCTATAGATTGCTTTGGGTAGCACGGACATTTTTACAATATTAGTTCTTCCATCCCATGAGCATGGAGTATCTTTCCATTTGTGCCATCTTCAATTTCTTTCATCAGTATTTTATAGATTTCAGAGTACAGGTCTTTTAGCTCCTTGGGTAAGTTTATTCCTATGTATTTTATATTTTTGGTGCAATTGTAAATGGGATTATTTTCACAAGAAACCCATTTTAAATATAAAGATATAGACTAAAAGTATAGGGGTTAAAGAAAGATATACCATGCTAACACAAATCAAAAGAAGAGTTAGGTATATTAATTTCAGATAGAGCAGATTTCAGAAAAATGAAATTATCAGGATAAACAGCAGCATTTCATAATGATAAGAGGTTAATACTTCCAGAAGATGTGATAATCCTTAATGTGTATGCACCTCACACAGAATGTCAAAATATATAAGACAAAAGGGACACATGAATTCACTATTATAGGTAGAGGCTTTAATACCTATCTATCAGACAGATCCAGGAAACAATGAATAAGCAAACAGCTAACCTCAATGATACCAAAAACTATTGTATTTCTACATTATCAGCAAGACACACACACACACACACACACACACACACACACACTACCATTTACCAGCATCAAAAAATATTCTAGGAATAAAGCTCCCAAAAGTTTGACCTTTTTGGAATATAGAGATAATGCTATATCCTTCCCAAACTGATATCTAGTCAATATAATCTCAATCAAATTTTGTTTGTGATGAAACATTTAATAATAATTCTGAACTTTTATGAAAACACAGAATCAATAATGGCCAAGAAACCTGAAATAAATGAATATATTTAAATAAAATTTTACATTGGAATTCCTACCTAATGTCACATTACAAAAAAGTTAATTCCAGGTAGATTAAAGAACTAAAAATTAAAACTGAAGTAAACATTTAAAAGAAAATCGTAAGAGAATACCATCCATAAACCTGGAGTAAAAAAATCTGTTTAACGAGAGATAAAAAGCACTAATCACAATGGGGGGAGGGGAGTACCCATACATTTGATTATATTAACATCAAGAGGAGCTTCTCTTATTAAAAAGACCCCAGTTACAAGACAAATCTCAACGTGAAATAAAATATTTGCAACATGTTTAACCAACCAATGAGGAGGATCACAATCTTAAAAATCATAAACCAGTACAAAAGAGATAAACAATCCAACAGAAGAATAGGCAAAAAACAAAGTTGTCCAGGAAAGTCAAATGACTGAAAGGCATAAGTAAAGCTGTAGAACTTCATTAGTAATCAAGTAAATGCAAATTATAACTGCAGTAAGATTACTGAACACGTTACAACCTGAGAATCATGTGTTTGTTGGCAAGAACGCAGAATAATGGAAATTTTCAAGGCACTAGTGGAAGTATATACTGTTATGACCATTTTGGAAAAGGCTGCCATCTGCTGACTTGCAGATAAGCATAAAGTACAACCCAGGAGTTTCATATCTAGGTAATATTCCTAGAAACTCATACAACTACATTCCAGTATACAAAGGAATGTTTACAACAGCATTATCTGTTACAGCCTCAACTGTAAGCAGCAGTAGAATGGATAAATACACTGTGAACTGGCCCATTACTGAAGTACTATATAACACTGAAATGGGATGCAATCATGTAGATGAATCTTGATTCTCTCTCCTACTCTCTGCCCTTCTCCCACTTGTGTTTTCTCTCTTTCCCTCCCTCAAAATAAACAATAATAAATAAACCTGACAGAACTAATAAACAGATTTAACGAAGTTGCAGGAGACAAAATCAACACACAAAATTCAGTTGTATTTCTATACTTTAATGTGAAAGAAAACTACAAAATATTGATGAAAGAAATTAAGGAAGATACAAACAAACTGAAAGACATTTCACATTCATGACTAGAACACGTAATACTCTCCATACTACCCAAATGGTCTACAGATTCAGCATAATCCCTACCAAAATCCCGACAATATTTTTTTGCTGAAATAGAAAAATACATCCTAAAATTTATATCGAATCTCAGGGACCTCAAATAGAAAAGGCCATTTTGAAAAAGATGAATTGAGTTTGAGGACTCACACTCTTGATTTCAAAATGTGTTACAAAAGCTACAGTCATCAAAACAGTGGGTACTGGTATAAAGACATATAAGTAGACCAATGGAATAAAGAACGCAGAAATAAACTCTCACACATATGGTCCAATAATCTTCAATATAAGTAACACGACCTGTCAGTGTGGGGGGAAACACAGTTTCTTTACTAAATGGTACTGGGTAAACTGGATACTGATGTGCAAAAGAATGAAGTTGGACCTTATCTTGCAAAATATATAAAAGTTAACTCAGAATGGATTAAAGACCTAAGGCATAAAATTATATAACTCCTACAAGAAAACATAGGGGAAACTTCATGACACCAGACTTGGCAATGATTTCTTGGATATGACATCTAAGTATAGGCAACAAAAGCAAAAATAGACAAATTTAAAATTTAAAAACATCTGTCCATCAAAGAACAAAATCAACAGTGAAGAAACAATCTATGGAATGGGAAAATATATTTGCAAATCATAGATCTCATAAGGAATGAACATCCAGAATATATGAAGAAATTAGCAAAAAACTCAAATAGAAGGAAAAATAAGATAAAAACAGAGAGGGAGGCAAACCATAAGAGACTTTAAAAAAATTTTTTTTAATGTTTATTTATTTTGAGAGAGAAAGAGACAGAGAGAGAGACAGAGTGTAAGTAGGGGAGGGGCAGATAGAGAGGGAGACACAGAATCTGAAGCAGGCTCTAGGTTCTGAGCTGTCAGCACAAAGCCCGACGCAGGGCTTGAACTCATGAACTGTGAGATTATGACCTGAGCCAAAGTTGGATGCTTAACCGCATGAGCCATCCAGGCACCCCTAGATTCTTAAATACAGAAAACAAACTGAGAGTCGCTGGAGGGGAGGTAGGTGAGGGGATGGGCTAAATGGGCGATGGGCATTAAAGAGGGCACTTTCTGGGATGAGCACTGGGTGTCATATGTAAGTGATAAATCACTAAATTCTATTCTTGAAACCATTATTGTACTATATGTTAACTAACTCAGATTTAAATAAAATTAAAAAGAAAAAATGAAAAATTTTTTTTAATTGAGCAAAGGATATTTCTCCAAAGAGGATTTACAAATGTCTACCAAGGACATTAAAAAGACGCTCAACATCACTATCTGAGAAATGCAAATCAAAACCAAGTGAGAATTCACCACACCCATTAGGAGGACTACTATCCAAAAAACAAACAAAGAAACCCAAAAACAAATGTTGATGAGGAAGTAGAGAAAATTAGAAAATTGTAACCCTTGTATACTGCTAGTGGGATTGTATAATGAGCAGCCACAATAGAAAACAGTGTAAAGTTTCCTCAAAATATAAAACTACCAGAGCACCTGGATGGCTCAGTTGGTTAAGCGTCTAACTTCAGCTCAAGTCACGATCTCATGGTTTGGGAGTTCAAGTCCTATGTCGGGCTCTGTGCTGACAGCTTAGAGCCTGGAGCTTGCTTCAGATTCTGTGCCTCCTTCTCTCTCTCTGCCCTTCACCCAGTTGTGCCATTTTTCTCTCTCAAAAATAAAAAAAATTAAAAACTACCAGATGATACAGCAATCCAATGTCTGAGTATACATACAGAAGACCTGAAAGCAAGGTCTTGGATATTTGCACACTCATGTTCATATCAGTGATATTCACAATAGCCAAGAGTTGGAAGCAATCTAAATGCCTATCAACAGATGAAATAAACAAATTGTGGTGTATCTGTACAATAGAATCTTACTGAGTTTTAGAAAGGAAGGAAATCTGGTCGCATGTACAACATGGATGAACCGCGAGGACACGATGTTAATTAAGTTAAAAAAAAAGTCAGAAAAACAAATACTTTATGATTCTATTTCCATGAGGTATCAAAAGTAATCAAATTCACAGAAACAGAAAATATAATGGCAGTTACCAGGGACTAGGAGGAGGCAGAAAAAGGGAGTTGTTTGATAAAAACAAAGTTTCAGATTTACAAACTGAAGAGCTCTGGGGATCTGCTTCACAACAATGCGAAAATACTTAACATTACTGAACTACATATTTAAAGATGGCAAATTTTATGTTATATGCCTTTTATCATGATAAGACAATAAAATAAGACATGGTCCCTTATCCCAAAGGTCACAAGTGAAAATGAGGCAAGTACAGGATGGCTAAAATCAAAGCAGATCATAATGAACATCGTTAAAGATTGAATTCAAACAGGAGAAGAAATAAATGAATTAAACTAATAGCAAAACCAGAATTAAAGCCAGCTTCCTGTCCAATGTCCTCAACTTTTTTTTTTAATTTTTTAATGTCTTATTTATTTTTGAGAGAGAGAGACAGAGTATGAGCGGGGGAGGGGCAGAGAGCGAGGGAGACACAGAATCTGAAGCAGGATCCAGGCTCTGAGCCGTCACCACAGAAGCTCAAAGTGGGGCTCAAACTCGTGAACCCCAAGATCATGACCTGAGCCAAAGTCAGATACCTAACCTACTGAGCCACCCAGACACCCCTGTACTCAACTTTTCTTAACTGTAAAGATGAACCAAGATGACAAAGTTGTTTAAAATAGAATTCTATTGTCGGGTACAAAAGGTTATTTTATTTCGCCTTCAAGAGTTACATAAACTGAAGGATAAAAAGTAAAATAGTCATGATTTCAACTAATTTAAAATGACACTAGAAATGCTGAGAAGGAAAAACATCATTAACATATTTCCTCGTTATATAAATACAGCTAAAATAAGCAATGCATATACACTCACCCATGGGAATGGCTTAACGACTAACAAAACTACATGTTAGTGAAGATGTGGAAGTGGAACTCTCAAACACAGCTGATGGGATGGCAAATTCATATGCTACTTTGGAAAACCGTGTGACAGTATTTACTAAAGCTGAAAATACAAATATCTTATGATCCAGCAATCCCATTTCTGGGTATATACCCAACAAAAAATGCATACATTTGTTTATCAAACAGCAAACTGAAAATGATCCAAATGTTAATGATTAATTTGCAGTATATTTATATAATGGAATACTATACATAAATAAGAATTAAAAACTACAGCTATACTCAATGACATGGTGCATCTCACAGTCAAATGTGAGAAGTCAAAACAGTGGCTATCCTGGGAGGGGATGGACAGTGACTAAAAGAGCACGAGGAAGTTTGAGATGCTGGATAAAGTTCTCTATCTTAACCTGGATATTGGTCACATAGGTATGTTCATTTGGTTTATGAAAACTCATCAAGCTTTGCTAACAGACACTGAAAAAAATGCTCAACATCACTCATCACCAGGGAAATATAAATCTAAACCATGATGAAATACCACCTCACACCTGTCAGAGTGGCTAACATTAACAACTCAGGCAACAACAGATGTTGGCGAGGATGTGGAGAAAAGGAATGCTTTTGTACTGTTGGTGAGAATGCAAAGTGGTGCAGCCACTCTGGAAAACAGGCTTCTTAAAAAATTAAAAACAGATTTACCCTATGACCCAGAAACTGCACTACTAGGTATTTACCCAAAGGATACATGTGTGCTGTTTCAAAGGGGCACACACGCACTCCAATGTTTATAGTAGTGCTGTGAAAAACAGCCAAAGTATGGAAAAAGCCCAAATAAGCATCGATGTATGAATGGATAAAAAAGATGTGGTGTGTGTGTATATACGTAAACATATACATACAATACAGTATTACCTGGCAATCAAAAAGAATGAAATCTTGCCATTTGCAACATGGATGGAACTAGAGTGTATTTCGCTGAATGAAATTAATCAGAGAAAGCCAAGTATCATATGACTTCACTCATTTGTGGAATTAAGATACAAACAGATGAACATAAGGGAAAGGAAGCAAAAATAATATAAAAACTGGGAGGGGGACAAAAGACAAGAGACTCTTAAATACAGAGTACAAACTGAGGGTTGCTGGAGGGGTTATGGGCGGGGGGTGGGCTAAATGGGCAAGAGGCATTTAAGAGCACTTGGGATGAGCACTGAATGTTATATGTAGGGAATGAATCACTGGATCATACTCCTGAAAATCATTATTGCATTATATGCTAACTAACTTGGATGTAAATTTTAAGAAATAAAATAATTAAAAAAAAAAAGAAAATTTCACCAAGCTTTATATAGGATAATTACATTTTCTTACATGTAACACTTCAATCAAAAATTTCAGTTTTAGAGGTTCCTGGGTGGCTCAGTCGGTTAAGCGTCTGACTCGTGATCTTGGCTCAGGACATGATCTCCTGTATTTGTGAGTTTGAGGCCAACATCAGGCTGTGCACAGTCGGTCAGAGCCTGCTTAGGATTCTCTCCCTCTCTCTCTGTAGCTCCCCTGCTTGCCCTCTCTCTCTCTCTCTCAGAATAAGTAAATAAAAATAAATTTTTAAAAATTTCAGTTATAATAAAAAATCAGCCAACAGAAGAAAAAAAGGCAGGAAGAAAGAAGAGTTTTACTAGTCATATGTAAGCACATATGTAATGAGTTAAGTCAGTAAAGCTGTGTAAGAACAGTAAAACCAGTCCTGCTCAGCAATGATCACTCAAAAGAGTTAATCAACTGAAACATGCCACTCTACATAAACTCTAAAGGGAAGCCAATAATTATTAATAAAGCATTCCTAAATGAAATATATAATTAATTTGGTTAGTTTAATACTGCTATAAAGATAAGTCTCTTAATAAGTACTAATTATAAAAGAACTGATAAAGAAAAACAGCCACTCAGTATATATTCATTCACTGAATTTAAGTATTGAGGGTTAAGACAATGGAATGCTATTATAGACCCTGGCATATAAATCAGAGGTAGACTAGATTTTTTTCAGAAAGTGCCTCATGGTCCTAAACTAGAGACAAAAGGGGTCCTACCTGTACAAGAGGAGGAGGCAGATAAACACAGGATGCTATGGGAGCACATTCAGGTTTTCCAAATCTGTTGACCTTTTTCAAACATCCCTTTCTAAAAATACTTCTAAACAGGAGCAGGTGCAAATAAAGCTACCAATGGCTAATTAAATTAAGCCCCCCTTCCTCACCCTCTAGGCTTTTAGTAACAAAGACATATATAAAGTGTGAAAATGATAAGGTGCCTTTGACAAAGCACAAACACAAAGGTTACTTGTACCCACTGTTCTACTGCAGACGGTTTCAAACCCAACACTGACATTATACTTATGCCAGAAGTAAGCCACGTTCATGTGCATGTATACATACTGCATAAAAATCTACCTTCTTTGCCAGTTAACTGTAGAGACTTGGATCTGATGAGTGGGAATGAGGTTCTCCTTTTCAAATTCATATCATCATAGGAAGAGAAACACCTAAAACATGAAGAAAAATCAACACTGAGAACAGGGTAAACTACATAAAATTTACTCTGCAGCTGGGGCTTGATGGAAGCTACTGAAAATTAAACATGTCCCAGAATACTAATCTCTAATGCAACACTCCAATTAATACTATTACATGTAAAAAAAAAAAAGTTTTTAAGATCATTCTCTAAAAGGCACTATGTTAAAATAGCTTTTATCCTCTCCCTTTGAATTCTACATTCAAGCATCCTTCACAACCAAAACATTTCAAGCGTTTAAGCACTTCCTATCAGTGTTATCTCTTTATTCCGGTCTACAGAACCTTCCAGGTACAGGACCATCTCACAGTTCCAATGATGTTTTAACACTGCAGTTTTAAGACAATCATATGGGGAAAAATTATTTCAGTATTCCTTTACTGTGAATGTAAATGTATTCAAAATTGTAAAAAATGTAAAAAACTCAGTAAAAAAAGGGAAATAAAATGCTAATATTACCTTTTAGGGCTTGGATACTGATTACTTTTAGGAAGTTTTGAAATATAATCTCCATCAAATTGAGAGTTGTTTCGACAGCGCTGCATACAAAGCATCAGTCCCAAGATAACACAAAGAACCAAAGATATGACAAGATAGCTTTGTCGATCTGAAACCTGAAAAGGATTTAATAATTATTATTATATAGTTAAAATATTATTATTAAATATATTAAGTTTTGTTATTATTATATAAAAATTATACTAGGAAAAAATATAGTGGGATATAAAATTCAAAAGAAATCATTTTCAACATTTTAAAATCTATTTCCAAACCATAAAATGCAGAGCATGCTCTTAGAGTAAGTACTACTGTGAGGCAATGTCTTTTTCTTCATTTTCCCCCCAATTCTTTAAACATTTTCAAACCTAGGGAAAACTTTTAAAAATTGCACAATGAACATATTCATGCCTTTCACCTATGTTCACCAAAGTTAACATTTTGCCACATTTGCCATGTCTTTTCATCTATACTATCTCCACCTTGGGGAGGAGGGAAAAAAAAATCTTGCTCCTGTTTAGCCTTCACCATCTTCTAATACTGAACCCGCAATCACCCAGTTATTTAAGCCAAAAATGTGAGGGTCATCCTTAGTTTCTCATCTCACACATCCCATCTTTCAGCAAGGCTTGTTCTCTTAAATATTTCCTGAACACAACTCCACATTGTTCTCCTTGTAAAATTCAGTTCAAACCAACACCACCTCACCCAGGTTACTAAAACTAGATACTGATTGGTTTCCTCCTCACTTCTATTCTCACTGTTCCTCAAGAGGCAATTCTCCACAGGGCAACAAATGGGGAGCTTCTCAAAGTGTTGTCAATGAGACGACCCACGTCACTTCTCAATTCTTTCCAATGACTTGCAATGATCAGAATAAAATTCAAATTCTAAACTGCCTACAACAGATCCCTGTCCGTCCTTCCCCTCATTCACCATACCAACCATACCAGCTTTCTTTCTTCCCTCAGATATATGACACTATTTCTTTTTTTTTATTTTAGTTTATTTTTTTTTTTTGA
This sequence comes from Proteles cristata cristata, assembly GCA_017311185.1. NCBI lineage: Eukaryota > Metazoa > Chordata > Mammalia > Carnivora > Hyaenidae > Proteles > Proteles cristata. The sequence continues at coordinate 93,286 of JAESUZ010001221.1, read as the reverse complement.
GAGAGAGAGAGACTAAGGGAAGGGCAGAGAGAGAAGGATAGAAAATCTCACATAGGCTTTGCACTGTCAACGCAAGCCCAACACAGGGCTTAAACCCACAAACCATGCGATCATGACCTAGGCCAAATCAAGAGTCAGACACTGTATCAACGGAGTCACCCAGGCACCCTGCACATTACACTATTTCTAATTGTGGGTCCTTTGCCCTAGAGTTCTGCTGGTAACAGGTTTGCTCTGACCCTAGGCCCATGTGGCTGCTAACTCTTCTTGAGTACTCAAGTTCTAATGCACCTCAAATAAACCTTCCAAAATCACTCTAAAAAAGGAGCAACCCTTACCACACCATTCCACAAGCACACATTTCATATCTATCCCATTGTCCCTAACATATCTTTACTATATGTATTCTCTCTCTCCCCCAGGAGAGAGGCGCTTGTGTGGCTCACTGCTGTATGCCTCGAGGACTATATAGCTCACACCTCATATACACTGGATGTGCAATAAATATTTAACAAGTCACTGCAATTTTTGCTTTGTTAAGCAACTGAATAAGGCTTTCTGAGGTGAAAATGAAGTATCGGAGGTCTGCAAAAGGCCTAACAGAATTGCTTTACAACCATATTTTATGTAAGACCTATGAATGCCTTGTTTTCTAAAAGATTATCATTATTAATATATAAACTTTAAAATGCCACATTCTGGGGGAGCCTTGGTGGCTCAGTCAGTTAAGCATCTGACTTCAGCTCAGGACAAGATCTTACAGTTTGTGAGTTCAAGCCCCGTGTCAGGCTCTGTCCTGACATCACAGAGCCTGGAGCCTGCTTCAGATTCTGTGTCTCCTCTCTCTGCCCCTCCCTTGCTTGCATTCTCTCTTTCAAAATAAAGAAACATTAAAAAATTTTTTTATAAAATGCCACATTCTGGTACTCTGAATGACACCAGAATGAGAGTTTTGTTTGGTTAAAATTCTTAAATGCCATGTTCTGAAGCACCTTGTCTTTATGACAACCTCTGCATATGCAGTGTGTCTTACACCACCAGCGTAACAATTACCTCACGTTGTAATTCTGCTACTGTTGTCGATAGGTTTGAAACAAGCTGTGTCATATTGGTCAACTGTGCCTGTAGTAACTGGATGGCTTCCGTTTGCCTCTGATCCTTTGATAAAGAACGAAAGAGGTATTATTTTTTTGTGTGTGCAAGTTTCATCTGCACTTTAAATGTGCTGTAAATTCAAGTAAAATCATCTGGAAATATTACTAAGTTTCTCAAGAATTAAAAAAAAAACATATTAATAAGAAGCTCTTAATGAAAGAATATGGTAAAGTGGGACCAGAAATTAAAATTAAAAAATCTGAGACTGTTCAACCCTCCTTCCCCTCCCCCTCCACAAAGCCATTTTTCCATTTACTGTTACCATGTAGAATACTGTCTGATACAAGTTAATAAATTACTTTTCAAGTTAATTTGGGCTCCATATTTATAAACCAGCATATAGTCAGCTATATGCAAACTATTCTGTCAAATTTGTTTTTAAACCAAAGCACAGAAACATGTTGAAAAATTTTTGAAAAATGTTTTTGGATATAAAGCAGGCACATACCAAGCTTTTACAAGTTCTATTTTATTGCACATCAGGATAGTAGTTAGGATGTCACATAATCAAAAACCTACACTTGATGAGCAAGTCAATGCTAAAACATCACCAATGAAAGTCAATCAAAAACACCGATCTTTCCAGGTCGAGATTTTAGAAACTTTTGTAATCAACAAACATGTCTTTACTTAAAATGTCATTTGCATGTATATTTTAGGCAAATATGCATCACATTCATGGTCAGGAACCTATATCAGGGAGACTGTACTGAAAATTTCAACTTACTAATGGATTTGGGAGGAGGAAAACAGGACAGAAAGTAAAAGAAATCTAACACTCTGTGGGTCCCTGTATGAAGCAGCTATATAACCATTTATCATTCCAAGCTAAGTTTTTCAAATTTAGATTTCAATACATTTTTTGGGGCACCTGGCTGGCTCAGTCAGTGAAACATCCAACTTTGGCTCAGGTCATGATCTCACGGTTTGTGAGTTCATGCCCTCCATCAGACTCAGGGCTGTCACCTCAGAGCCTGAAGCCTGCTCTGAATTCTGTGTGTGTGTGTGTGTGTGTGTCTGTGTGTCTGTGTGTGTCTGTGTGTGTGCGCGCGCCTCTCCCCTGCTTGTGCTCTCTCTCTCAAAAATAAATAAATAAAACATTAAAAATTAGACTTAAATAAAATTTAAATCTCAACTGTGTTGGGTGGGCAGCGGGGGCTGCTTGGGGGAGAGGATGTATAAGACTGTAACAGAAAGTTTCACTTACTTCCCTTACTGTAATACACTGTGGTATGGTACTTTCTATCCTACTTCATCTTTTTAAGATGCTTAAGGTGACTCATTAAACTGTTTGTTCTGACTCGCATTTGACAAATACTGATAAATTCCAGACAGTTACAAATATTTAAAGAAAAAACTATGAAATTTAATAAGCTGGTAACACTTCTCATCAAGACTTATCTCCAATACTGTTAATAACACACAAAATTATTTAAAAGTACTTAAATAAGTCTTTGAGACATAAGGCACATATATTATACGTAGTGCGAAAAGAAAATATAGATGGGAAATCATTTCAACCATTAAAATTAATGAAGAACCAATTAAATACTGTGTTCATGGGTCAGAAGACATTATGTTAAGATACCAATTTTCCAAACTGATCTATAAATTCCAACAAAATCCCAGTCAAAATGTAAATAGGTTGTTTTTTGTAGCAAGTGACAAGCTGATTCTAAAATCCATATTAGCCAAAACTATTTTGAAAGAGATGAACAAAGTTGGAAGATTCACACTATTATAAAGATACAGTAATTGTAACAAGCTGGTATCAGCATAAAGATAGATGAACAGATCAAAATAAAGGAATATTCATGTTTCTTCATCCCCATCCCCACCAAAAAATAACTTTGATCCTTACTTTGCAACATGTAAAAATTAAAACAGATCATAAGCCTAATGTAAAACAAAAACGATAAAACTTTTAGAAGAAAACAGAGGAAAAAATCTTTATGACTTTGGGCTAGGGAAATATTTTATAGAGCAAAGAGAAAATGGGCTTCAACAAATTAAAAATTTCTGCTCTTCAAAATGTATTTTTAGAGTAATGACAAAACAAATAATGAAATGGGAGAAAATATTTGCAAAGCATCTCTCTAATAAAGGATTTGTATTCAAAATACGTAAATAATTCTCAAACTGCAATTTAAAAAAAAACACTAAAGGAGGATATTTGTATGGAACCACAGTTGTTATGTGTCAAGAGTTGAGAGTAAGATGGAACTAAATTCTGAAACCTCTGGCTCCGTCACCCCATCTCATCATCCCCTAGTCCCAGATAAACTTAGAAAAGTATAAAATTTCCTCATTGTAGTAACACACTGTAAAAACTTTTAATAAACATCTGAATACTACAATACTGAAATCATGCAATACTGAAACTGTTTAAAGTCAACATGACAGGACAATGGCCACTACCACTAGTCATATGGCATCACTGTATGGCTCCAGGTGAGACAGAGAAAAAAAGAAGAAATGAAAAGGTATGAGGATTAAAACGAAGAAATATAGCTGTTCTTATCTACAATCAATCAGACTGTCAGTGTCAAAAACCACAGAAGATTTGAGTTTAACAAAGTAGCATTAAAACGTCCGCTGCACTTCTACCGTGTATACCCACACAAAATCTGAAATGTAATAGGAATAATGCTCAAGAAAATTTTCTCTAGATAGAGACATATAGATGCTTACAGCTAGGTAATTTCCCAAACATGACATCCTCTAACAGACTTAATCATCACTCATCAGGGGAAGAAATGAATGAACACTACTTATCCTTCTTACAAGTAAAGGCCTACAGAATTCAGAAGAAATTAACATAAAAAGTAAATAAGGCTTGAAGATGACCAACCTGCTCCTCTGCTATTCTTGAAGTATTCTGAAGTTTTACTATTGTTTTATTGAAAGCCTTCTGCATTTCTTCCATTTGTTTTCGATACCTGTGAAGTAAGAAATGATTTAAATTAGCTTTAATTTATTTATTAATTTGTTACTGCAAACACACTTTTGATTTCAGTATGTGAGATAAATCTACTCTTTGGAAAATGACTCTTATTGAGGCCTGGAACACTTATAAAGGTAAAAAATCAAGAGGTCCCTTAAGGTATTTGCTACCTTAGCATCAATTATATGCATTTCACTGCTTTATAAGATTAGTCACATTATTGATCAATTTACGACAAAGGAACCAAGAATATACAATGGGGAAAGAACAGTCTCTTCAATAAATGGTGTTGGGAAAACTGGACACCCACATACAAAGGAATGGAAGTGGACTGCTCTTTACACCATATACAAAAAGTAACTCAAAATGGATTAAAGACTTGAATGTAAGTCCTGAAATCATAAAACTCAGAAGAAAACATAGATGGTAAGCTCCTTGAAACTGAGCTTAATGATGGTATTTTTGGATTTGACAACAAAAGCAAAGGCAACAAAAGCAAAAATAAACAAGTGGACTTTACATCAAACTAAAAAGCTTCTGCATGGCAAAAAAAATCCCATCAACAAAATGAGAAGACAACCTGCCAAGTGGGAGAAAATATTTGAAAATCATGTATCTGATTAGGGGTTAATATCCAAATATATAAAGAACTTCTACCACTCAATAGCAAAAAATTAAACCCAATTAAAACACTGGCAGATGATCTGAATAGGCCTTTTCCTAAAGAAGACAGATGGCCAACAAGTACATGAAAAGATGCTCAACATCACTAATCCTCATGGAAATACAAATTAAAATCACAATAAGAGATCACCTCACATCTATCAGTATGGCTATTATAAAAAATATAAAAAATAAATGTGTTGGTGAGGATGTAAAGAACAGGAAATCTGTGCACAATTGGTGGAAATGTAAATTGGTGCAGCCACTTCACAAAACAGTAGGAAGGTTTCTCAGAAATTACAAATAGAACTACTATAGGATCCAATAACTCCACTTCTGAGTATTTATCTGAAGAAAATGAAAAACACTAACTTGAAAAGATATCTGCACTCCCATGTTCACTGCAGCATTATGAACAATAGCCAAGACATGGAAGCAACCCAAGTGTTCATCAAAGAATAAACGGATAAAGTAAATGTGGTATCTGTATAAAAAGGAATATTATTCAACCATACGAAAAGGAAATCTTGCCATCTACAACAACAGGAAAGGAACTTGAGGGCATTGTGCTACGTGAAATAAATCAGAGAAAGACATCTATTCTATGATCTCACGTACAGGTGCAATCTAGTAATAACCGTACTCTCAAACATATAGATACAGAGAACAAACTAGTGGTTGCCAAGGTAGGGGATGGCAGATGGGAGAAATGGGTAAAGTGGGTCAAAAGGTACAAATTTCCAGTTATAAAATGAGTTAAGTAATGGAGATGTAATGTATAGCATGGTGACTATAGTTAATAATACTCTACTGCGTATTTGTAAGTTGCTAAGAGAAGAAAAGACCTTAAAAGCCCTTATCACAAGGAAAGAAAATCTTGTAACTCTGTAGTAATGAACGTTAACTAGACATAATGTGTGAACGTTTCACAATATATACAAATATCAAATCACTAATTGTATACCTGAAATTAATGTCAATTATATCTCAATTAGAAAACAAAAAAATTACTAGCGATTTTTGTGGTTTCCTTGCAGAGGCTGAGGGGGCAGGGAGAAGTAGGCATGAGGTACCTATCTGTGGGCATGCATGCACATGCACACACAACTTGCCAATAAATTATATGTATGGATTAGAAGGAAACCCATTAGACAGAATGATGACCTTATTGACATCTCCTTAGAGGCACCTTGACTGAAAAGGAGTAGGGAAAGGTGTGTTTCAGACTCCCTGGACATTTTTTGCCTAGGTGGTTATAAAATGTTGGAAAAGGAGCCCTGAGGACCCTGGACACTTAAGGGATAAAAAAGAGCAAACAGGTATGAGAAAAATGGAGAACTATGCCTGGGACTCTAATCACTGCATAAGCACACAGGCACTATGAGCACAAGAGCATAAATTATCACAACTAGAACCAAGATTCTAAAACATATGAAAGACTGCAAATGTTGCCTAATCATCCAGTTCAGTCCATTTTAGTCTTCACTTATTTAAACTCTTAATGGATATCTTACCTAGTTCCACTAAGAGCTTCAACATCCATAGTTTATACAGATATTACATATACAGTACAGATATACATGTTGTATAATACTATAATGTCCCCACAAGTACTGTGAAACCCAAAGTGAAAGTGGCTAAAGTAAAACTATAGAAGAAAGGAGAAACTGACTAATTCAACTTGTTGTTACCCTAGTATGTAGATATAGATATATAGGTATAGGTATTACATCACTTAGTACTTCTAAAAAAGAAAATCAATTCTTTAAGTCCTTGATCAACATCCAAGTAACTTTCTCTCTCCAACTAAAATGGCACTGACTACTGTATCATGAGATAACCGATCCTCTCTTCCTCTCATCACAAATCAGACTATGCCTCTTACCTCACTATGCAAAGTAGACTGTGCTAATTGATGATAAAGCTTACCTTTGGCTAAGCTCCTCCAGATAGCGACCACTGAGAGACATGTTAACTTCTAAGGCTTTTATACGATTATTAAGTCTCATAAATACTGACTCCTTTTGGTTTGATCCATGTACAAGATTTCCATTAGTGTATCCTAGATCTGTGGAATTTTGCAATTCAGCATAAAAGTCTGTAGCTGTCCTCTGTAACCCTCTTAAAAGGGCATCTTCCGGAGACTGTTCTTCTTCTTTCACTTCAGGTAATGAAGAAGAATCCGTAACAGGAGTCAAAATTTGCTTTGGTGTGTCAGCTATGTTCATTTTGGCTTCCCCATCTTCACTGTCTGGCATAGTAGCTGTGTTTACAGGTGGCACTATTGTTTCAGATAGCTTTGTGGTAATGTGCATGGAGTTTGTATCTTCTTTTACAATGTTATCCATTACTTCATTAAGTTTATTTGTTTCATAGATCACAGTTGGCTTTTCTACAGAACTATAACTCTCAGACTTTTTTTCTGTTTCATTATCAAGCTCAACAGAACTCTCTAGGGGGATCACTTGAGACGGTGTAGGACCTGCCTCAAATTTAACAGGCTCAGATACTTCTATTTTAGATAATGAATTGATTTCTGGGGTAACATCTAAGAGAAGAGATTGAGAAACAGTTTGAGGATGGCTTGGTTCAAGCTCAATTGCATCTGCACTGTGATTAATCAAATCACCTTTGTGCAGACTACTTAAGTCACCTGGAACAATCATTTCAGCTTCCTTTTCCTTACTCTTACTGTCCATTTCTCCACTTGGAGGTGGCAAGACTGAAACATCCACTGATTCTTCAGGAAGCAGCAGTGGTGGTTGCGCTGACACAAGATGATCTTTTTCTTTCTTCACAGCAGTTCTGCTACGTTGCCGATAAAGAGCAACTCGAACTGAACACCATTTATATATGTATTCCGAAAAACTAGAAATACAACAAATTGTGGTCAGTTCACTGCAAAATATTTGTGTCTCTGACTCAAACCAGGGTGATGATTCATCCTCCTGTTCACCACTACCCAGAAGGGTCACTGTAGATGGACTTGCCTCCTCTTCTTCCTCTTGAACTAGCTGTACAATGGGGCTCTCTTTTGGAGTATCTGGTGACGACAGCTCTGTATCACGTATGTGTCCTTCAGTGGTTATAAACCTAGAAATACATATCATAATTACCTATCACTTTAATTAGAAATGTAAAGTTAAAATTATGTTAAAAAATCAATGTTTCATACATTAAATAAAAGGAAGGCTGAAAATACAGAAGAAACTGAAAACTTTTTTTGATTAATTTTTCTCCTACGAATCATTTTCATTACAGAAACAAGTATCATTCACAAATAGTAACAGAAAGGCCATACAAATCATACAATCAGCCAGATGACTCAAATCACCATATTTACTAAATAAAACTTACTTTTTAAAAATATCTATTTAAGAATTGTTTGTATGTGGATTCTAGAACTAGAATCCAAGTTCTAATACTTATGAATGCACTTTGTGTTTAGGTATCCTACTTTCAAAAGATAGCTAGATTTCTCAAAGAAAATTTTTCTGTGGATGATTAGAGGACTTCCAAGGTAGCATTACACACATATACATACATACACACACACACACGATTATCTGCATCTTTCCCTCCCCGACTCCCCAAAATAATCTTAATATCATTTGGGCTAATTTTCTATTACTTAAAGCCAAATACTTAGCCACCCTAATATAAATTCTGGCTAAAAATATATTGTGCCCCATCTGTAACTCAATCCCATCTCTAAGCCCTAGAATATGTATGTAAGGTACATACATGGGGGATGGAGCTGGTGGGAACAGTGCTGTAAACTACAATGTGTGTGGTTCATTCCAGGATAAAAATAATGAATTTCCAGATATGGTCCTTACAGCACAAAAGGTACAATTTTTTTTTTCAAATAAAGTAATTTGAATACCTAAAGAAACATTTTCGTATACAATTATCCTACTCTAAAAAATTACTAAGAATGCCAGGAAATGTTTTTGAATAAAGACTAATCTTACAATAGCAATGGTAGGAATGAAATAGTATCTAAAAAGCTAGATTTTCATCTTGTTGATAGTAAAACAGTAAATTAGATTACGCTTCTTTAAATAGATGATAGATAATGTCTAAACATCTTCTACTGCTTACTATGTACCACATAAATTATGACAGTGAAAATGAGTAGAGTCTGAAGAAGGGGAGGGAGAAAAACCAAAGTGAATTAATTTGGTGCATTAAATTATATACCATCTGTATATACTCTAATTGGAGCTATACTTTAAAAAAACTCAAACTTGGAAAAAGAAAATCGGTCATCTTTTCATAGTAACTTAACAGTGACATCCTATCATGGATTCTTTCATTTTCATTTATTTTCTTCAAAGTATTTCCATATAATCAGCAAAAAGAATTTAAAACAAATATAAAAAACATTTAAAAGGAAATAGATTTTATACAAAAATAACTACTAAAATCAAACTCTAATATACAAAAGTAAAAACTACATTAGTGTGCTGTGGTATCTTTTAACATTCGTGTGTGTACATATATAAAATCAGTTTCATTTAGTTTTGAAAAATAAGAACTGAAGAAGCCTAGTTACAAAAATTGGAACTAGCAATCACAGTAGCTTTCTTAGGATCTTCTAGGAATCACTGACACATAATGCTATTATTTTCTCTTTAATCATCCAAAAAGTATCTTTTGTCTCTTTTAGAATTGACACCGAATACAAGTTTTTCACTGTGTCCTTCAAAGTACAAAAATCTCACCTTTGAATCAGTATGGTATTTAGGAATTACAGCTAGAACCATACTCACTGCAGGTTTCATTATATAATTCCTGTTCAAATATCTTATCCTGTTAAGCAGAGTTCTGAGAAAAAAAAGTATACCTAGTGAAATATACAAAATTTATAGTAACTATGCCCAATTATCTAGTCATTATGAGCTTATCTGTCATAGATAAGTAGAGCTGGCAAAGAACCTTAATCATCTCTGGAAAAGACTAAGAAAATGAGGATATTTTATGTTAACTACATGACAGATATTCCTCCCCAAAGTGCCCACTGCAACCTGGGGAAAGGCCTCTATCAAATTCAATTTAAAAACTAAACACTGTAAGAGTTTGTTGTGTGACAAACATATAATTTAAGAAGCACTGCTGTAGGTATTTCAGGTACCTTTATAGCACAGATATTTAATCAATGTTTTTAAATTTGAACTTAATAAAAGCAAGCTTTTAAAATTTGTCCTCAAACCTTATACCTGCAGAATTAGGCCAATTATTTGCAATAAGGAAAAGATTCAGTGTTGTAAATAATAAAAGTAATACATACTTTCAAAACAACAAACATTTGGTCTGGAGTAAGTGCATTCCTAGTACCCAAAAGGCAACTCAAAGATATTTTAAGTGGCTGTGGAATGCCTGCCTTATGACTCAGAGCTTTCTATAGATTATCATTTCACACACAAATCCAAAGTATCTTTCTATGTTCACTTAGCTCTCCATTTTAACAGAACTCTAATATCACAACAGAACTTACTCAGGTGGTGGAACAGGAGTTGAAACAGGAGCTAAGTCGGGCATTTTAGGTGCAGCTGTGGCAGTGGCATTCTCAGATAAACTTTTATTTCCTATTTTAAGAAAGATACCCATGTTGAGTTTAATTTTAAAAAGCTATACCATGAAGATATTTCACTATAACAAGTAAAGAACTTTAGTTTCTGGGGAAGAAAAAAAAAGTCAAACAGATTTGCTACTGCAGACTTTATTTTCTTCCATCAAAGTTCTTTTAGAAAGAAATAATCATGCAAAGTCAAAGCTACAAATAACGCATATACTTTCTTAACTTCTCAGGTAAGTAAAGCAAGTCAAAAGACTATAAATATCATGTATTCATACATGATTAACATGACTTCCAGAGACCTAAAGGAGTTACGAAAGAGAATGAAAAGAAATGTATGGGTCATTTTAAGTTTGCACTTGGAACTAAGTATTTTCTAAGAGCAAAATAAGGCAAGATGGTTTCTCCTTGCTACTGATATTCTTATTTGGCATTCTGTAGGGGGGGAAAATCACTTTCTAAATTGAGTAGTTATTTGATAAATAAAAGAAAAGCATGCATGAAGTACCACTGGAGCATCAAACCCTCAGGAAAGAAATAAGGGATAAAATGATTACTTCTACAGCAGGGAAGAGTCAAAAAACAAATTCATGAATTTTATAGATAGGAGGATCCTTATTATAAGAGAGAATTTGTGAAATTCAAATCAACAACAAATAATAGAAGACTGGTAAGTTCCTTTGCATCATCTCTTCATTTCTAAATGAAAAATCATATTGCTTAGCTTACTAATGAATTCTCCTAACTAGAATGACCCCTTGAGTATCAGAGATTTAAAAAACCCATAAAATGATTAGGTACCTTCTGTCAGGTCTTCAGTTTTTGCTCCCAGAATATTAGCGGCAATATTCACCATATTTAGAATGGCATCTAAAACAAAATTCAATCAGAAAAAATACCAATACACCTAAATATCCTTATAAAGTTTAATATCAGATAGTAAAAAAAAAAAAAAAAAAAACCATTTATAATGGTCTTTTGTCATTGTTTTGGATAAATTTCAGTCAGAAAGTATAAATCTGAATTTTTATGTTCAGAAAACTAATTATACATTTTTTGGTAAAGTTTCCCCAGAGCTTCTGCCAAAATAGTATCTTCAGCACATTACAAAATTCAGGTAAAATTCAACATATAGCCTGTACTGAGACAGGGAAAAAATGTGAAAAGCAAAATTAGTATTGTATAGGAAAATTTACTTTTTTAAGGGTTTTACAAATTAGAACAAAAACAAAAAAAGCTTGAAGCAGCAGTTTCCCTCAATAGGTGATTCTTTCAGGTATAAATAAACAAATGGGAAGATTATTATCCAAAGGAAGGCAGAAAAAATTTCCTTTCAACTATGAACCTATCTTATCTATTGATAATATGGTTAAATCCCAACTTGACTGCATAGAAACAAATGTCTTTGATAACTTTTAATGATGTTTAATGGATAATAAATGACACAAATTCTTTTGTGAATTGGGTGGGAATGAGCAGGTAAAGCCAAAGTCATGACACCTTCTGCATTATCTAATCTTGGACATTCCACTTGAAGTTAATTCACCAGTAACAGGTATTTCTCCTATTAAAATATTAAGATCTGGCAAGGAATATATCTTAAGCCTCATCAGTTATTTTTGTCCTGGTTTCCTTTCCTAAGAGATCCATAGGGTTTTCATTACACTTGCAGCAAAAACCACAGGTGTGAAAAGCAGAAAAGGCTCTAAGGGAGGAAAGCTGGCACACTATCTAGAAAGTTGAGAATCCAAGCACTGTCACCTGGAGCTGATCCTATATAGAAACAGGTTTTAAGGCAGGAGAAAGTAGCAGGAAATTTTAGACAGTTTCAAAAGTGATAACTAGTAGATAGTCATAAATTTTGAACTTTACATCATAATTATAGTTCTACATATAAAGACAATTAAGCAGTGGTACTTTGCTCCCAATCATTAGCATAATACACAAAAGTTTTGTACTTGCTTTATAAATGTCTAGGATTATACGCCAACCTTGCCCTTCGACCTGACAAATTGGTAAACAAAGAAGCAGTGTTGATTCTTAGGCAAAAGCATGGGAAAAAACAGGAATGAAAAAACCATATTTCCTCACAAACCAAGGTAAAGTAGCAATGAAAATTGTTATTTTCCATAAACCCACTTTTAATGTCAACCAGTATTCCAACAGTAGAAAAGATCTGCAAATCATATATATGATTAGGGGTTAATATTCAAAATACATAAAGAACTTTTATTGCTCAATAGCAAAAAACTAAAAATTCAATTAAAAAACTGGCAGAGGATTTGAAATAGGACTTTTTCCAAAGAAGACCTACAGATGGCCAACAGACACATGAAAAGATGCTCAACATCAATTGATCATCCGGGAAATACAAATCAAAACTACAATGAGATATACCCTCACACCTGTCAGAATGGCTAAAATCAACACAAGAAACAATAGGTGTTGGTGAGGATTCGGGGAAAAGGGGAACTCTCTTGCAAACTGGTGCAGCTACTCTGGAAAACAATATGGAGGTTCCTCAAAAAGTAAAAAACAGAAATACCCTATGATTCAATAATCACACTACTGGGTATTTACCTCCCAAATACAAAAATATTATAGTAAGGGTATACATGAACCTTGATGTTTGTAACAGCATTATCTGTAACAGCCAAATTGTGGAAACAGCCCAAGTGTCAATCGACTGATGAATGGATAAAGATGAAGTGTAAACGCGCACGTGCACACCACACACACACACACACACAACACACTACTCGCCCATGAAAAAGAATGAAATTTTGCCATTTGCAACCACATAGATGGAGTTACAGAGTTTTATGTAAGTGAAAAAAGTCAGTCAGAGAAAGACAAATACCATTTCACTCATATGTGGAATTTAAGAAACAAATGAGCAAAGGGAAAAAAGAGAGAGAGGGAAGCAAACCAAGAAAGAGACTCTTAACTATAGAGAACAAACTGATAGGAACCAGAGGGGAGATGCATGGGGGGATGGGTAAAATAGGTGACGGGGATTAAGTGCACTTGCTGTGACGAAGTGTTGTATGAAAGTGCTGAATCACTATATTGTACACCTGAAACTAATTACACAGTAAATTAACTGGAATTAAAAAACTTAAAAAAAAAAATCACCCAGGAATGGAAACATATTTCCTCATAAGCCAAGATAAAGTAGCAACGGAAACTCTGTTATTTCCTCATAAACCCACTTTTAACGTCAACCAATATTGCAATAGTGTCTATCTTCTACTTAGTCTGCCGGCCAAAGTTTAGTTAAAACTGACCGCTTCACAGATTCCAAAATTTGGAATCAAACCTATACTCTAAATCAATCTTACCTCAGATAAAAAAATAAATAAATTAAAAAAATTTGAGGGGCATTTAAATTTGGGGGCATTTACTATTAAAGAACTCATTAACAGAACACATCTGTTAATCTGTGTAAACAAAGTAACTATTTTTTTTTTACCTTTTTTAATGTTCATTTTTGAGAGAGACAGAGCATGAGCAGGGGAGAGGCAGACAGAGAGGGAGACAAAGAATCGGAAGCAGACTCCAGGCTCTGAGCTGCCAGCACAGAGGCTGACACTGGGCTCAAACTCATGAACCACAAGATCGTGACCTGAGCCAAAGTCTAAGCTTAACTGACTGAGACACCCAGGCGCCTCCCCCAAGAAAGTAACTTTAGAGTATTAATTTTTAACCTAAATATAAATATAAATCATCCATCATTTAAAAATATTATTTATAATAAGCATTTCATGGGGCTACTTGGTAATAAAAACAAAATTTGGCAAATGTCTATATTCTCCGCCCAAACAATCCATAAAAAATAATTTTGCTATGTTCACAGAACACTGCCAAATGTAGTCTTACTTTGTCTTTTTTTTTTTTTTTTTTTTAAGTTTTTATTTATTTCTAGGAGAGAGAGACAGCATGAGCAGGGAGGGTCAAAGAGAGAGGAGTCACAGACCGAAACAGGCTCCAGGCTCCGAGCTGGCAGTCAGCACAGAGCCCGACGCAGGGCTCAAACCCACGAACCACGAGATCATGACCTAAGCGAAAGTCGAACACTTAACCCACTAAGCCACCCAGGCGCCCCACTTACTTTGTCTTTTGAGAGAAAGCAGCTTTGTAAATATTCTATTCTGACCACTCCCAATTTGCATCCAAACACATGATAGCTTGTCACAATGATAATCTAACCACTAAAAGTCCTTCGGAATGGGTCAAAGTAATAATTTGGAATATAGTACCAAACTAGATACCTGTCCTTAGTTTCTCCCAGATTAGCCAACTCCTTTATCTTTGAGCTGGGCACTATTCATCCAATTTAACTCCTTTAGGAATGAAATTCTCCCAGGGACCATCAACATGTTATACTCAGTCTCCAACACACTATGGCTCTTTTGGATACAGAAAACAAACTACCTATGATACAATATAAAAAGACAAACCAACAAAATATTTCTTCCCACATGAATTCAGACACCTCTGCTGCCTGCCCACCTTCATTTTCTCTTCTTCTTTTAGGTCCTTAAAATATATATTCATAAAAAATACTTTGAGGTAAAAGAACTCAAAAACTATATATTATCTTAAATATACAGAAACCTGGCCTTTAAACGATTCTAACAAAATGCAGACCCTATTTAGGAGTAAAGGCAGACTTGCAAGAATATCAGAGTAGAAAGTGGTCTGGAAAATCCACATGACAAAACACAAAAAAAGTAATATGAAAAATTTTTGTTGATGTAAAATACTTAAATGTGCTCATTAAAGAATCAGGCAGAAGAGCTGCCACAGCTGGCATAAACACAAAGTCAAGAATGCTGCTCTCTCTAACATAGTAGTTTCTCCCTTTTTGGTAGTTAAGAAAATTATAGAATATCAAGAATGTGATATGTATGCTCTTTGACAACTAGTCCTAATAGAAGCAATGTACTCTGGTGACATGTATTTCCTGTAACTACTAACCAACTGCTCAATACCAAAAGGAAAAAGGAGTTTCTATTAAGATTAAAGCCACAGAATTCTGTTTTGGAGACTCTATAAAAAATAAACCAGGTTCAAAATTGGCTGATTTCAGGCTAATTCATAATGTGTGACGAGGACAGTCAAATTCAGATATTCTAGTGCCAGAGACTAGTTCTTTGGCCTGATTCTATTCTGATATTTACTCCTTAAATGTTATACCACCTTGGAGGTAGTAGCAAAGTCAGGCTCAGAAATAGTCCCAGACTCTTCACATAAAACTAGGAAGAACAGGTATAGAAGATGGCAGTTAGGTCATGTCTACAAGCTTTATGACACCAAAGTCATCAGTCAGGTACTACTGCCTCTCTTTTTTCTGAAATGTCAAGAGACGGACACCTTTCTACACTCCATTTTCTATGTTTCAGCTTAGCTGACATCCTCCCACCCATCTGTCTCACTAAACAAATTCTTTCAACACTAGAACACTGGAAGGTTCGAGACTACATTTTCAGATTCATAAAAAGAAAAATTATCAAGAAACACGTCTTCAAGGAAAAAGATTCCAAAAGTAGGACATAAATAAAGAAGATCCTATATCTAATTAATTCAAATAATACTTTGGTAAGAGAAGTGATTACAAATGAGGAAATGTCTTCCACTGAGATATAACTGGGCTTTCATGGTGTCTAGCAGTTAATCCCCTAAAATTATATAAAAAGAAACCCCTTTCTTTCTAATAACCATCAGAAACTAGAGATCTTTCAGTTCAGGGCTATTTTCTGACTCCATAAAATAATAATGCTGCCTCATAGCTAATACAGCATCACTGAGCAATGATGATGACTACACAACACAGAATTTTTCATACGAATTTAGGAAATGAACAATATTAATATCCACATAGATAAGACAGCATCATGTTTTTCACTCCTAAAAAACTACATCCCACAGCAGTGAATGAAGCACCTATTTTTAATGCCATCATCAACTAAATAAGTTTCCTAGTTAAAAGTAGTTTCTAATATCTAGAAAGTGAATTGACTAGCAGTACAGTGAAATAAAGTATACTGAATTAATATGCAATAAAGTTGGGGCGCCTGGGTGGCTTAGTCGGTTAAGCGTCCGACTTTCGCTTAGGTCATGATCTCGCGGTTCATGGGCTCGGGCCCCGCGTCGGGCTCTGTGCTGACTGCCAGCTCAGAGCCTGAGCCTGTTTCAGTCTGTGACTCCCTCTCTCTCTGACCCTCCCCTGCTCAAGCTGTCTCTCTATCTCTCTCCTAGAAAAAAAAAAAAAAATGCAATAAAGTTAAACACTACATAAAAGGATTCCTCTTACGCAGGTATTTTTAACATTCTTCTTCCTATGCTTAAAAAGTCCACTGAAGACTAGTTTTCTATGAAGAGTAAAATGGTTAGAAGGGAGAAGAAAAACAAAAAGATAAAATAAAAAAAATAAAACAATTTTAAAAAACCAGAAATGACTCATACTTCCTATAGTGTAGCTATACAAAATATCTACTTAAGTATATACACTACTGGTTGAGTATCCCAAAAGGTATAAAGACAAAGTACACCATAAGTAAGCAACTCTGCTCACTAAGGGCAACAAGGGAAACGCACAAGAAGCTAGTCATCTATTCTACCAAGGTTTACTTTAAAAAAAATTTTTTTTAATGTTTTATTTATTTGAGATAGAGAGAGAGAGCATGAGCAGGGGAGGGTTAGAGAGAGAGGGAGACATAGAATCTGAAACAGGCTCCAGGCTCTGAACTGGCTATCAGCACAGAACCCAACGCAGGACTCGAACCCACAAACCTGAGCCGAAGTTGGATGCTTAACTGACTGAGCCACCCAGGCACCACAAAGATTTATTTTTATCATATTAATCTCCAAGTAAAAAGAAAACTCCCTCTGTATTTTATATTCTTTAGGAATAAACAAAAAAAACAAGCATTAAAATATACCTACCTGCATTATAACAGTAAAAAAAAAGTGTCAGTTGGTAATGGTCTTTCCAAGAGTCTCCTTAGCCAGCCTTACTGCTAGGCAGGCATGACAAAAACTGAACCACTAGTCTATCTTAGTCATTATTTCTTCAGTTTACAAAGAATATATTATCATTACTATTACTGTTACTACTTGAGAATCTTTATTATTATGAATAAGAACAGCTTTTATATTTTGTAATTATATAGGAAACTATGTCCATAGATTAATGAACCCTTGTTTACTAGATTTCACTGATACATACTACCTCTGCAACTACCATTCGAATTCCTTTCCTACCTAGCATGACTATCCAGATGCTTCTACTTAGATGGTCTAGGATCTCTTTAATAATTCTTTCCCCCATAAATTTATAGTCCATTCTTCCAATGAATCTGCGTTAACAACATAAGCACTTAGGGTAGAAGAAACAATTTGTACTTGCATTTTTTCCTCTCCTCTTTCTTTTCATCCATGCTTATTTTATTTCTATAGAAATATATTTCAAAACCAGTATCTTTTATTTCAACTCAAGTTCGATATTAGGAGTAGGAGCTTCCTAAACGATATCACAACAAAATGTCCACATTATGTAAGGGAAAAAAAAGTTGGGAAATACTTTAGTAGTGTCTAGGAAAATTCCCAAATACTCACTTGTAGCAGAACCAAAAAGATTTTTTGAAGATTTATCCTCCCCAGTATTATAATCCAGTGGATAATCTGTTTAAAGAGAAAATGAAGGTAACTACACAAAGAACTGTCCCTGTCAAAGTCAGCTGACATTTAAAGCATATTTTATAATATTCACTATAATCTAAGATATATTCACAAAAAGTAAATGAGATTCAGAAGCCATTTATCAAGCAGATGTAAACCAAGGAAAATAATTTCATTGCTTACCAAAATTTTACTCAGTTATGAGACTTTTTTCAAGCTTTCCATGTACTTTACCAAACCCTAGTAAATGTTTTCATTTCACTTACAGGAAAATTAGGGAAGAAAAAAATTCAATTTTTCAGACTATGGTTTAAGACCTTTATTTTTTAATAGTTTATTGTCAAGTTGGTTTCCATATAACACCCAGTGCTCATCCCTACAAGTGCCCTCCTCCATGCCCATCACCCCCTTTTCTCTCCCCCCCACCCCCATCTGCCCTCAGTTTGTTCTTGGCAATCAAGAGTCTCTCATGGTTTGTCTCCCTCCCTCTCCCCACGTACTTTTCCCTTTCTTATCCCCATGGTCCTCCGTTAAGTTCCTCCTAATCCTCCTATATATGCAAACATATGGTATCTGTCCTCCTCTGCCTGACTTACTTCACTCAGCAGAACACCCTCAAGTTCCAACCATGTTGCTACACATGGCCAGATTTCATTCTTTCTCACTGCCATGTAGTATTCCATTGTATAGATAAACCACATCTTCTTGATCCATTCATCCGTTGATGGACACTTAGGCTCTTTCCATGTTTTGGCTATTGTTGAGAGCGCTGCTATGAACAGTGGGTACATGTGCCCCTATGCATCAGCACTCCTGTGTCCTTTGGGTAAATTCCTATCAGTGCTATCGCCGGGTCATAGGGGAGTTCTATTGTTAAATTTTTGAAGAACCTCCACACTGTTTTCCAGAGGGGCTGCACCAGTTTACATTCCCACCAACAGTGTAGGAGGGTGTCTGTTTCTCCACATCCTCGCCAGCATCTATAGTCTCCTGATTTGTTCATTTTAGTCACTCTGACCGGCGTAAGACCTTTTAAAAAAAGGACTTGGGGTGCCTGGAGGGCTCAGTCAGTTAAGTGTCTGACTTTGGTTCAGGTCATGACTTCACAGTTCACGAGTTTGAGCCCTGAGTCAGGCTCTGTGCTAACAGTTCAGAGCCTGGAGCCTACTTCAGATTCTGTGTCTCCATCTCTCTCTGCCCCTCCCCTCTCCCTCTCTTTCTGCTACCTCCTCTGCTTGCATTCTGTCCCTCTGTCTCCCAAAAATAAATAAACATTAAAAAAAGAAAAAAAGTGAAAAACAATTACTTGATAAAATAGAAATGGAGGGTGTTATAAAAACTTCTCCTACTCCTTCAGGTTATTAGATTTTAAAAACAAACAAAAAGCCATACATAATAGTCACGTGTCTTAAAGTCACTTACCATAGTCTTCATCAAATAGTTCTTGACGTTCTGACTGATACTGGGAATCAGCAATCTCTTCATACTCTTCTACCATGCTGGTGCCAAATACCCTAGTAACAACAATTTCATTAGACTTTCAAAACAGAACAGAGTTGTTCTCTTCATTATAAGTGACAAAATACATTAACTTTGGTCATTTTTCGAGGGTCATTAGCGTAGGACTTCAAAATAATGACTCTTTCTTACACTGAAGCCTCCCATCCACTGTTTCCATTAAAATACTTTTAAGGCATTTAAAACTGTAATGACCAGTTTTGATATCAGTCTAAGATATTTCCATATATTATCTAATCATAGCAAAATAGCAAGGAAGCTAAGCCAGACATATAGAAGTTATTTTTTCTTAGAGCAAATATTTACATTTTTCTAAAATGGATTCAAGAACAAGAATGGTTTAACAGCAGGGCGCCTGGGTGGCTTAGTCGGTTAGGCGTCCGACTTTCGCTTAGGTCATGATCTCGCGGTTCGTGGGTTCAAGCCCTGCGTCGGGCTCTGTGCTGACTGCCAGCTCAGAGCCTGGAGCCTGTTGCAGTCTGTGACTCCCTCTCTCTCTGACCCTCCCCTGCTCACGCTGTCTCTCTCTCTCTCCTAGAAATAAATTTAAAAAAAAAAGATTTAAAAAAAAAAAAAGAATGGTTTAACAGCTTATTTTTTATAGTATCAACTTCACATGATAGGAAATTTCTTCACCTTAAAAATACTGGGATTTTTGTGTATCATTTTTTTAAAATCACTCAGAAAACGTATGTTGTTCTATAATACCTTATAAGGCTTAATGGACAAAAGTGCTCTGATCCAAAATGTGATACCAACTCCACCTAAAGAATAAAAGCACAGTGCATGTGAGAATATCTAGCAATGTATTCAGTTTCTTCCATTACAACATTTCTAAAAGTAAAGTCCTCATTTCCCCAAAAATCAGTAATTGTAAAATTTTGTGTTTTTTGCCATGCAGTAATATGCCATGCCTTGTTATTCAATATTTCAAAAGAGAAGGTTGCTAACCTTTATGTACTTGATGAACATCTGAAGCAAGAGAAAGGAAAAGAAAAAGAAATCAGTTCCAGAGTCTGGATAACATGCCATAAGCAACATTTAATATTTGTAAATTATACTGTATAATTATAGAAAGCAATGTACTGTGATGGATAACATTGTAGTACTCTTATTTCTCCTGCAGAAATCAAATCAATGATTTAAATTTTTACCATCACAACTAGAAAGTTTTTCTAACTGTAATGAAATAAATTAACTTTACGGTTATGTTGACTAACCTCAAAGTCACTGCTGCTGTTTTATTTATCTGTCAGAAATAAAAGCATTTTAAAAGTAATAAAGAGGGGAGACTGGGTAGCTCAACTCACTTAAGCATCCAACTCTTGATTTAGGCTCAGGTCATGATTTCACGGTTTGTGGGATCAAGCCGCGCATGGGGCTCTGCGCTGACAGCATGAAACCTGCTTGGCATTCTCTCTCTCCCCTTCCCTCCCCTCTCTTTCTCACTCATTCAAAAATAAATAAACTTAAAAAAATACATAAAAATAATAAAGAGTATCTGGAAACAGCCTGTGTCTTATATGAATTCAAACATTACAGACATGTATCATATATGTATATGTATATTATTTATATACTGATATGTGGATATACACATGTATATACATATTGATTAACTAACATAATACAAAATAATATTTACTCTTGTACATTATATACAATTTTTTTAGAGAAAGCATGAATTCTTCATATGCTATGTTATTTCAACTATAACTTACAGAACTAAAAGATATGTATTAACACACTTTTAAAAATTAAATGCAATTGTATTACCTGCCAAATAATTTTTATAATTTTTCCTTTTCCTAGTATAAAAACTGCTATATAAAAAGACCATTACACAACTGTTTCAGAATTCACTTTAAAAAAAATTGAAAGTATACCTTCAATTTTCTGAACTCTGCTGAACTATTAGCTGAGGATATTAACTGTATTTTAAAAATATAATTTAGCACCTTTATATTGAGACTAGGAATACTACAAGTTTACCCATTCATAGAAGCCAATTTAATACATGCTTTAAAAAGATACAGAGAGTAAAATCCCACAAGACAATCAGGTAGCTGTAAGTTCTCACATTTAGGGAAGAAAAGACAGAAAATAGAGCTGTTGTTATTCCAAAAGGTCATATTACAAACACAAGGGTACTTTAAGTTGTGCTATTATTTTAAAGAAAAAAAAAAAGAGAGAGGAAGAGAGGTTTAGGAAATCCCCATAGTTTGCCTAAAATCCAATTCAAGAATGGTAAGTCTATTCGGTAGATAATTTCACCTCTACATTGTGGAAGAAGCAGCAGGAATATGGAATGTATGTATTTTGAAAAGTTTACTTTCTTTGAAATTGGCATTTGGACACAGAATAATTCATTTGAATATACAACAGAAAAGGCAAAAGCTATAATAAGACAAATCATTGGATATTAAAAGGATTAGATTTATTAGATTAAATCTAATTTAATCAGATTCTAATTTTAAAAAATCAGACTTGCTTAAAGTCTTCAGTGACTAACAATGATTTGGGCTTTGAAATAAAGATATGATACTATGAAGATGACATTTTACATAAAGACTCAAGCACAATAATTTTTTAAAATAATTTTAAATCTTCTCAGAGCTGAAAATATCAAAATACTGGCCTCAGCTTCCAGTTATACAAAAGGGAATGTATTAATATTTGTCTCATAAAATAAGAATTTTATCAAAAAGAATATTGCATTACATTTCCTCAAGTTTTAGGATTTCTAAAAAGGTGGGGTGAGGAACAAGAAAGTATGAATAACAGGTATGTTTTCATTAAAAAACACAGTCCTCTATGTATAAACTTTACCTTCACATATTTTGCATACATCTGTTCATCTAAAGGGAAACTCTGGACATTCCTCTCATCTCTACCATGGAAAGTACCCAGCTTAATCCATTTGTTTGTGGGATATCTAGGAAATACAAATATAAACATTTTCAAAAAAAAAAAAAAAAAAGCCATAAACCACATATTGAGAGGCTCAATCACATCTTCAAAATATACCGTTTGGTTTTTTTTCCCCCCTTCTCTGGGTAAACACACTCTCTTAACATAGTTTAAATATGTGTAGAATATTGGGTTGAATAAATATGTTTTGTTTTCCAACTACAATCTGACAGATACCTCTCTACAAGGGAAGAATATCTTGAAAATCACACTATTAAAAATCACATTATCATCAAACAGAAAGCAAGAAAAGGAGAAGACAAAGTAGGACCAAAACTGTTTCTTGGGCTTCCAAGTAAACTGGAGGTTTTAAAATAAAGAGTAACCAAGTGATTATTTTGGAAGAAGGAGGCACTGACGAGGGCATAATGATATAAAGTATAAATAAAAATACTGGTGGAAAGGGAAACAGAAAAAATCCTTTACCATTAGACTGGAATTTCACAGATCTTAAACAGCTGTCCCCCCTCTTTAAAAGGAAATCTAACATAAAGCCTAAAGGTATTATTTTTGTTTATTGCAGCATTTAAAAAATCCCTAAAAGTAATGAGTGTTCTTATAATTGCAGCTTAGAGAAAAAAAAATGATCTGAGCAAGGTTATTAGATGAAAACTGATGGAATTCAAGAGATATTATGAATTAATTTCAGTAACTGTATACAGGGAGTGCTGAGTGTGAGATGGGAAAAGAAATAGCATAGAAAATAAAACCACTAATGATCAACTACAGAAGAATGTTTAAGTAAATAGCATCCTACATGTCACATTGGGGACACTCATAAAGTATTTATGGAATTAATAAATAAATTAATTAATTAATTAATCATCCAGTGGGGGATAAATATAAACTATTCATTAAAAATGGTGTATTTAATGTACAGAATTATTGAATCAATATGTTGAACACCTGAAACTAATACAACACTGTATGTTAATTATACTTTAATAAATAAATAAATAGATAATTTTAAATGGTATGTTTAAAAGACAAGGATATTTATCAGTAAGTGGTAAAAACTCATTTTTAAAAATACAATTAGTAAATATATAAATACACAGAAAAGATTGGAAGTAATATATTAAGATGCTAATAAGTTATCTTTGGTTGATTGGATTGTAGTTCTTTACCAAATTTAATACATGTTTTTTCTTTTATAATCACACACAACACAAAATTTTTAAAATATACCTTAACAAAAATAGATTTCATGATATTAAGCACTCATGAATGTTTTCAATAAATTTTTAAAGAAATGTTTGGCAGCAACAGGTTATAATTTAAAATAGGGCTCTGGGGGCATCTGGGGCTCAGTAGATTAAGCATCTGACTCTTGATTTCAGCTCAGGTCACGATCTCACGTTTCCTGGGTTTGAGCCCCTTGTCTGGCTCTGTACTATGACAGTGGAGCCTGCTTGGGACTCTTTCACTCACTCAAAGCAAATAAACTTAAAACAAAATAATGCAGACCTTGAAGTCATACAGATCTAGGTGTGAATAAGTCAGGTGACCTAGTCAAACTACTTAACCTCTCCTTGTCTGTTTCTTCATCTTATAAAGGAATAATATCATAGGATGATTATAAACATTATATGAGTTAATAAAAGTAACCTGATTCACAAGTGCCTAATACTAAAATAGTAGTATTGTTCTCACAAACTGATACATTAAAATAAAAAAAATTAAAGTTTTTTAAAAAAGTGACTCATTTAAAAATTTTATTCTGCAGATCTAACATAAACTCTGTCAAAGGCAGCTTTAGAATATTTACCTGTCACTGATAGAAACCAGAAAGTCTTTCGGAGTAGAAGAAAATAATTCATAATTTGCAATATCAAGCTGTTTTACTTGAATTGGTTCACAAAGTTCAATAACAAACCTTTAAAAAGAACACAAAACAATTACTGAAATAAACCAACCAAAATAACAGTTCATATTAAACATGAAGAGTTCCCATAAAGTAGACTTCCGCTAAGTTACTCATTATTTCCGAAGCATATTATTAGTTGGGGGGTTGGGTAACTATAAATAACACATGATATTTATATTGACTATAAATAACACAAGATATTGATAACAATATTTCAATGACAAAGCACTTCTTGGAGAAGGAATGACTTCATGAAGGACAGTAATAGTGTAAACTGACTAATCTAGAGGGCAGTTTGACATATACGTGGTTTCAAAGGGTATCACAGCCTTTGATCTAGCCATAAACTTTTAGAAATCTATCCTGAGGACACACAGCTCCAAATACTCACCCCTGTATATATGTACAGTGTAACCTAGCAAGGCACAGTTTATAAAAGCGGGGGGGAAAAAGTCAACCTAGATGTTTAGCATAGAGGATTCAAGTATGGTCCACCCAAGCAATGAAATACCAACAGGCATTAAAAATAATACTAGAGGGGCGCCTGGGTGGCTTAGTCGGTTAAGCGTCCGGCTTTCGCTTGGGTCATGGTCTCGCGGTTCGTGGGTTCGAGCCCTGCGTCGGGCTCTGTGCTGACTGCAAGCTCAGAGCCTAGAGCCTGTTTCAGTCTGTGACTCCCTCTCTCTCTGGCCCTCCCCTGCTCACGCTATCTCTCTCTCTCTCCTGGAAATAAATAAAACATTAAAAAAAAAAATAGTACTAGAAACTATACATTCCATTGATATAAAAAGCTAGAGAATATAAACTAATTTATAGTGATAGAAAACTGATCTTTAATTACTGTAGGGGGCAGAGGTTAGGAAGGAAAAGTTACAAAGGAGCATGAGACAACTTTTTAGGAAGGCGGATGTGTGCATTATTTTTATTGTGGTGATAGTTTCATAGATGTATAAATGTCAAAAATTATCAAGTTGTATATTTTGACATGTTGCAGTTCATTTTACGTGTGTATATGTATTTTTATGTCAATTATGTTTCAATAAAGCTACTCTTTAAAAATGATGCTAGTGACCTGTATCTATAAACATGGAAGAAGGCCATAAAATACAGCTACTTAGGAAAAATTAAAAGTATGGTACCATGTGTATAAAATAAAACTACATACGGTATAGCATTGGGGGAAAAGAAGTACTCATGACATCTAGCACTGTAATCAGTACTTTCATAAAGTAATTACTATACCAAATGATATTATATATACTGACAATGAAATAAATCAAAAGCATTAAAATTAATATATTGTGTTTATAAGAAAGCAACAGAGCCAATTTCCAGGAAATGACAAAAACAATCAGGTTTTAGAGAAAAGCTCATGAAAAGAGAAGCAAACTAACACTTGCTGAATGCTTGTTCTGGGTCAGATACTATGTTAGATGATTTATATCCATCCTTTGATTTAATTCTTACAACTACATTGCAAAGATTATCTCCATTTTATAAAATAATTCAATAAACACTAATTGGTTACTTCACATTCTTCTCTTCTATCTTTTAATAAGAACCCCTCCTGCCTCCCAGATGTAGCTGAGCTTTTACGGCCACCCATCAAAGACTGTATTTTCTTAGTCTTGGCTATCCATAGTTCTGGATGATGGGCTGTGAGCAGAGATGTCAAGTGCAATTTCCAGGTCAAGCCTTTAAACGGGAGCTGCTACTTCTCCATTTGCTTTCTCCCACCTTACAGGCTATAATGAGAATGTGGGAGGAATAAATTATTTCAGCAACCCAGGCAGGGTCAACACCTGTAGGGGAGGCAAAGGAACATGACAGAAGGTGTGTGGGTCCTTGAATTGTTCTGTTACACCCCTGCACTACCTACTAGCTTGAGCTTTAACATCAAAGAAAATTAAATCTCTATCCTATTTAAACCACAGTTCTATGGTCGCTGTTAAAGCAGCGGAATCAAAAGCCCTAACAGCCATTCAGTCAATAAGCAGTGAAGCTTAAAGTAAAAACCCACTTGGTTCCAAAGCCTAAACATTTCCCATACCACTAAAACAACCTTGGGAGAGGAAAATAAAGAAAATCAAACTCAGACTTTGCTTGTGAGTTATAATGAAGAAAATAAATCTAAAAGAGCATTAAGAAAAAATAAAAAGCTAATTATCCCCCGCTTCCTTCTTTTGCATACAATGTTCTCCACTTCTAAGAAGACATGAGCTATATTAATATCAGAAAAATAAGCTTTCAAACAAATCTATTACCAGGTATAAAAAGTAAATTCACTGCTTCAGATTCTGTGTCTCACCCCCTCCCTCTCTACTCCTCCCCCACTCACGTTCTTTCTCTTCTTCAAAAATAAACAAACATTAAAAAAAAATTTTATAAAGGGGCGCCTGAGTGGCTCAGCCAGGTAAAGGTCCAACTTCAGCTCAGGTCATGATCTCAAATTTGTGAGTTTGAGCCCCACATCAGGCTCTGTGCTGACAGCTCAGAGTCTGGAGTCTGCTTTGGATTCTGTGTCTCCTTCTCTCTCCCCTGCTCATGCTCTGTCTTTCTCTCTTTCAAAATAAATACACATCAAAAAAAAAAAAAAGTAAATTCACCAAAATTTAACAATTCAAAAATTGTATGCACCTAATAAACAGTATCATGATACATAGAATGTAAGTAGGTATGAAAATATTCCTGAGTTGATTTTAAAATGCTTTTTCTATTTTCCGCCTCATCTTTTACATTTTCTTAGAATCAGAGAATATTCTGTGCAAATTAACAGAATTACATATAAAAGTTGACAAATCGAATTTTAACATGTTTCTTTTAATTGTTTATAGGTCAGGAGTTTTAAAAGACCTGAGGTCTAAAAAAGAAAAATTTAAAAAACAAAAATAAAAGATCAGGGATCTAAACACAAAAGCAGTGTGATAAAACATCATGTATCAAGATTTAGTTGATATAATTAAGAAGAAAGTTTATAAACAAAAAGTGTATATCTCAAAAAAAATTTAAGTTCAAGAGACTAAGCTTAAAAAAATATAATAAAGTTTCAAACAGAAATCCATAAAATAGGAAAAAATAAAATGATAGAAGGAAATCACTAAAGTCAAAATGGACTGTGGGGATTAAATAGGAGGCATAAAGTAAAATATTATGATTTTAAAAAGATTTTAAGCAATACGAATACAAATAACTACAAATAACTTTATATAAAAATTTTAAAAATGGATTAGACCAATCCCTAGGAAAGTATAATTTACGAAAACTAATTCAGGAATAAATAGAAAACCTAGTCATATAACCATTTGTTTTAAATGTAGTTGAAAGCTGTTGCCATCTACTCAACCAATACAAAATTGTACATGTACAGCTTATGTATAGTGACACTGCCATGGCAAAAGATTATAAACAACCCATATATCCAACATCAGAAGACTATTTAAATCTAGTTTGACTAGTTAAATACAACCATAGAATAAAATTTTATACAGCTATCAAAAAGAATGAAAAGGTTTTCTATGATCAAAATAGAAAGATGACCTAGTATTAGTTAAAACAACTCAAAAGTGACAAATAGTGTGTATAATATATTATGTTCTGTGAAAACAGGGAGCTCAATAAAAATCTGTTATTTGTATATATTTGTCTATATTTGCATAAAGAAACTGAAAGATATCTAAAAACTGTTAACACTGAATAAGATGGATGACAGAGATTGGACGGATTTTTGTCACTCCTTTCCTTTACCCTTTTTGGGTTTGAACCACATGAATGCATTACTTGGTTTTCAAATTACACACTTAAAAGAAAATTAGTATCTTCCCATAGGCCCAGATGGGTTTATAGTTAAGTTCCAAACGTACTGTGTACCTAATGGTACAAGGTTAGATGCAATGCCTTCAAAATAAGGAGTAAGAGGACATTGCCTACTATCTTTCTATTCATGATTTTCTTAAGAAACTTGCCAGCATGTGAAAACAAAAGAAAGTAAAATACAATGAAAAGGATTAAAAAAATTTTTAAAGAAGAAAAATTTGCAGGGAACCTATAATTTTCTACACAGAAATCCCAAAGAATAATCCACATATTATTAGAAAAAATAGAATATAAAAAGGTAGCTGGATATAAGATCCATATATAAAAACCTGGACATCTATACACAACAAAGTGTAATGTTGAAGATATATTTACAATAGCAACAAAAAATATACCCAGAAATGAATTTAAGAAAAAATATACCTCTGTAAAAATTTTAAAAAATAATCTTACTGAAAGACATTAAGAGACAAAGAAAAAAATGTCCTATTTATAGGTAAGAAAACTGAAAGTCTGAGTCATCTAAAGATTCGATAAAATTCCAAACAAAATTTGACATGACATTTGGGGAACTCAACAGGGTAAGTCTAAGATTTATAAGAAAGAGCAGAAGGATAACCAATCAGTCCTGAAGAATATGAGGCAAAAGCTTGCCCTACCAGATACTGAGATCCATAAAGCTAAAGGAAGTGTGGCGTTGCGGCAGGTATTGATAAATTGGTCAATGGAACAGAACAGGGAAGAGAGAAACAAACCCAGACTTAGAAGGAAACTTTGTGATAAAGTACATTGTAAATCAGAGGGAAAAGTGTGAACTACAGAATAAACAATCATCTAAACAGCAAAATGGGGAGGGAAGAGTGAATCCCTTCTCTATACTATATAAAAAAAAAAATCCAACTAGGATTAAAAACCTAAATGTAAAAGGCAAATACAAAGTATTTGTAGAATTTTTAAATTCTGAGTTATCTTTTTTATGACAAAGATATCTAACATTTAACAAATCCAAAATTGTAAGGCAGTAAGTTCAACTATATCAAAATTAAAAGTTTCTATTTATCAAAAGACACTAATAAAAAACTGAAAGGCTAATTCATAAACTAGAGAAAATATGTGCAACGTGTATAATTTATATGTTCTATCCAGAGTTAAAATAAAAATGTTACATTGTATCCATTTTATAAGATAAACTGTTTAGTTAGACTTCTACCAACCAGTTTAAAAAAAAAGTTTATCAATAGAAAACATAGAAGATCAGCATGTCAGAGGAGAGAAAAAACCAGTACATGAAAATATGCTCAATCTCATTGGTGATCAGGGACCGACATCTTTCTAGGATAAAATCTCCACAACAGCAGAGATCCCAGTCTATTTTGTGAAACAATGTTATTCCATCACCAACAGAATCACTTAACATGTTCAACCTAACATGCTCAATAAACATCGAATGAATGAACGAATGAATAAAAAGACTCAAAATCCTAGAATGCCAATTATTCTTTAATTCATCTATAGATTTAATACAATTCCAATAAAAATGCCAGCATTTTTTACAGAACTCAAGAAGATGACTCTACATTTTAAAAGAAAAAACAGAGACAAGAACAGTGAAAAAACTTTTGATGAAGATGAGGTTTAAACTTATTCTACCAGATATTCAGACTTATAAAACTATAGTTGAGACTGTGTAGTCTTAATACACCTTAGGAGGAGTATTCAGGTGAAACCAGTTAAAGGTGTTCTAAAGTTCAATTATACAATGAAAAGACACATATGTAAATGAGCAAACACTAAATACGCAATAAATACATATACCTAAATACATGCTGTCTGGCAGAAACATTAAAATACAATGGGTAGCTATGACTACTTCATACAACTTCATCCCAGCATGTCTTTGCTTGAAATTCAAAATTTTGGACCTCAAAATAGCTCAATAAACACTTGAGCTATTACTGACTACAAAGGATCTTACCAAAAAAAACCAAAAAAAACCCAGATAACATTTTAATTATAATAGCAGATAATCATTTCTTCAAATCTAATACATGACACAAAGAAAAATGAGTTTTTAAATTATCTCTTAATACACTTTAATAATTTGGTGTTCATTTTCAAAACAAACCTGAATGTACCAAAAGGAATGAAGGCCAAGGGTAGAAAATAAGCACTATCTTTAAAGTTTAGTTTTTCCTTAAAATAAGAAAAGAATTAATATATTTCTAGTAAATCAGTACCATGGTGATTTATCTCCATTCTTTTTTGAACAGCTGCTTTTGATCAATTAAATTGAAAAATCTAATGAAACTATTGGCATATCACATCTTCCCCCCACTCCCCCATAAATCTGTTTCTTTGCCTTTGTTCTTAGATAACGGCAAAATAATAGATCCAAGTAGTAGAGTTAAAATCCTAGGAGATTTCCAAAATAACTCACTCCACATCCAATTACTAATCAGGAGCTGCCAGTTTTCTCTGCTGTATCTTTCATATCCCCCTCTCTTCTGTATCTAAACTACCAATGCCTTAATTAAAGCAGGCTCCTAACTGGTTTCCATGTTCCCAACTGCATTTTGCTTGGAGGACAAGCCTTCTTAAAACACCAGTGAGATCATGTCACTTCCTTACATTAAACAAACACAGCCCTCCATGGTCTTTAATAAACTTCAAAAAAATTTTGGGGCGCATGGGTGGCTCAGCTAGTAAGTGTCCAACTTAACTCAGGTCATGATCTCGCGGTTTATGAGTTCAAGCCCCACATCGGGCTCTGTGCTCACAACTCAGAGCCTAGAGCTTGCTTCAGATTCTGTGTCTCCCTCTCTCTGACCCTCCCCTGCTCATGCTCTGTCTCTCAAAATAAATAAACATTTTTTAAAAATCGTCTGAGCTTCCAACTCTTGTTGTCTCAGGTCACGATCCCAGGGTCATGGGACCAAGCCTCGTGTCAGCCTCTGCCATGGAGTCTTAAGCCTGCTTAAGATTTTCCCTCTGTCACTCATACGCACTTGGCATGTGCGCTAAGAAAGAAAGAAAAGGAAAGAAGGAAGGAAGGAAGGAAGGAAGGAAGGAGCTCCTTTAAGCATGTCTCCTTATTCTTACAGGAACTACCTCTTCTAGGAAACCCTCTCATCCTCTCTCACAGGTATATATTATCTCTGTTCCTATAATAACCTTTCAGCAATACTTTTTATACTATTTCATAATTGTTTGACTAGACTTCTCTTTTGTGTGTGGGTGTGAAAGGCATTTTATCTTCAATTCTATATCCCAGGACCTAAGGTAATTACAGTACCATCACCTGCCAATCATAAATGCTTTTTAAGTGACTACATGAACAAATTAATCTAATCCTAACATAAAACCTTGCCATAATACGTACATACATAGAATGAATGCACTTTATTAAATTTTATATTACTTACCAAATTTTAGTGCTGCAAGGATTCAACATATAAAGATCCATATTTTCTATAAGAATAGCAGATGTGCTCTATTTTAAAAGGGGGGAAGGGAATAAATTACTTAAGGAAAAATATTTCAACTCTAAAGACTTCTAGGATTTCTATGTTTAGATCTTCAAATACTAAGATTCTAAAACATTCATTTGAGAAGAAGGCATAAAAATGACTAAAGTTTACCAGTTATGTCTACAGTGTTAAGTTAGCCTTATGATATTTAAAACTAAATGTTACCATAAAGGAAAAATGATTTTCTATTAGCTATTTCCTTTTTAAAATCTCAAATAGGTTTAAAAGTTAAAAGATGAATGCCCTTCAGTAGATGAACAGAAACTGTGGCACATCCAGACAACAGAATATTATTCAGCGCTAGAAATGTGAAGCCAATCTGAAAAGGTTACATAACGGTATGATTCCAACTACAGAACATTCTGGAAAAGACAGAACTATGGAGAAAGCAAAAAGACCAAGACTGGTGGTTGCCAGGAGCTGAGGGGAGGGAGGAATGATGGGTAGAGCACAGAGGATTTTCAGGGCAGTAAAAATACCCTGCATGATACTATAATGGTGGGTACATGTCATTATACATTTGTCCAAACCCAAAGAGTATATATATGGTAAAAGTGAACTCCAGGGTAAACTATGGACTTCAGCTGACAATGTATCAGTGTAAATTAATCAACTGTAGCAAATGCTTCACTCTGGTGGGAGGTATGTTGATAAGGAGGCTACACATGTGTGGGTGTAGGAGTATATGAGAAATCACTTTCTTTCAATTTTGCTGTGAACCTATAACTGCTCTAAAAATAGTCTTTGAAAGAAAAAAAAGAGTATAATGTATCAACCAACATAATTCATACAAGAAAATGTCTTTAAAAGTAAAATCTTGCATTTATTACTGAATCAGAAAAATAGCTCCTGTTAAAATATAGTTCTCAGCAAAAAAATATATAGATATAGATACATAGATATTTCTGAGGAAACCACTGCCTTTATTTAATCAAGTTACTAGTTTCCTATATATAAGAATTTTATAGTTAAGTACCTTGGCTTCTGGATTAGCTGCCAAAATTTTGGCACCACATTCTACTGAGGCATAATTATTTCGATTTTTCTGCACTTTTTTTGTCACATGTAGACCTCCATTAGAAGATGGGTGCATTGACTGACCTGCAGACAAAGCTTATTATAAACATATATATATATATGATAATTATGATTAAAAATACTCCCTCCCAGCAAACTGATTACAAAAGCAACAAGCTGCTGTCTAGTGAAGACCAGGTTTTAATGCTTAAGAGAATATTTTAAAAACCCATTAAGCAATTCAAAATGCTTTACTTCAATACAAATTACAAAAATTCACATTACTTGATTTATGTCTACCCTCAAAATGAAACTTATCTATGAGAATCAAAATATTGTGCATATATATTTTACTAAGGATGATTGTTGTCCTTTTAGCTCTAACATTAAGAATTTTTAACTCTTGGGGCACCTGGATGGCTTAGTCGGTTAAGCGTCCGACTTTCACTTAGGTCATGATCTCGCGGTTCATGGGTTCGAGCCCCGCGTCGGGCTCTGTGATGACTGCCAGCTCAGAGCCTGGAGCCTATTTCGGAGTCTGTATCTCCCTCTCTCTCTGACCCTCCCTGCTCACGCTGTCTCTCTCTCTCCTAGAAATAAATAAAAATATTTAAAAAAAAAAAAAAAAGAATTTTTAACTCTGAGGGCGCCTGCCTGGGTGGCTTAGTTGGTTAAACATCCGACTTTCACTTAGGTCATGATCTTGCGGTTCGTGGGTTCGAGCCCCGCGTCGGGCTCTGTGCTGACTGCCAGCTCAGAGCCTGGAGCCTATTTCAGAGTCTGTATCTCCCTCTCTCTCTGACCCTCCCCTGCTCACGCTGTCTCTCTCTCCAAGAAATAAATAAAAATATAAAAAAAAAAAAAAAAAAAAGAATTTTTAACTCTGAGACTTTCTCTACAGTAACCAAAAGGAAGTGTAATACCTTAGTCCAACTCTATTTACAGTTTAAAGCTTTGTAACTCAAAAGTTTCCATGGCTGGCGCCTGGGTGGCTCAGTCGGTTAAGCGTCCGACTTCGGCTCAGGTCATGATCTCACGGTTCATGGGTTCGAGCCCCACACTGGGCTCTGCACTGACAGCTAGCTCAGAGCCTGGTGCCTGTGTCAGATTCTGTATTTCCCTCTCTCTCTGACCCTCCCCTGTTCATGCTGTCTCTCTCTCTTGCAGAATAAATAAAACATAAAAAAAAAAATTTTTTTTAAGTTTCCATGCCTCAAATTTCCTTATAAATTGAAATAAGCACCACTGCTCTGACTACCTTATCTCCTTTTACCCTCATTTAATAATTTACAACAATAGGTTTTAATTAAGATTAAAACTATATAATTATACACAGGTATATTATATATATGAAACCAACAGTTATCTTGTTAAATTTCAACTTAAAAAAGCTTTCAAAAGCTTTAGTTTACTGACTGTAGAGAGAAATGCATATTTAAACCAATCCTTCCCCCTTCAAAAGAAAACAGGAATCACTGTGCTTCCATACTTTTTTCTTTTTCTACTTCCATAACTTTCTTCTTCCACTCATCAAATGTTGGTATATCTTCTGGGTCTTTGGGACTTGTTACAGAAGTATGGTCAATTTCCCCTGATTTTGTATAATCAGAACTCTGAAAAAAATGCAAAAGAATACATAAAAAACATTAATAAGTTATAAAAGTATATACAAATGTTTTGGTGAAATTAAAGTCCAATTTTATATTTGATAGATAATATCTCAAAAAAATAAAAATATAAAAAAATTGTTTTGGTTTACTTAAAAGTTGAATTTCTCTTGAAAAAACCAGAAATCTTTTACCTTAGCACCACAAGATGTATTCCTTCACATGTTAGCAATATAAGCTAGGCTATAAAAACTTTATATTATATCCTAAGCAAACAATTACTTATATATAAACTGTACCAGTTAATAAGTACTAGAGTTGTGATGCATTCACCTTAAATTCTAAGTTAAAATAAGATATGCATTAAAGAAAGCTAATTTTCGATATAACATATTGTTTCTAAAACACCCTTACAAGAACTACGATTTAAAAACATAAAGAAACACAAAAACTCTAAAGAAAAACAAAGTCTTTTAAAGAAACTATAGAAAAATCTTCAAATATAAAAGGACTTAACATGATGAAGAAAGAATAAATCATTTAAAAAAGGGCTGAAACATCTGGCTGGATTAAAATTTTAAAATTTGGGGCACCTGGGTGACTCAGTCGGTTAAGCGTCTGACTTCAGCTCAGGTCATGATCTCACAGTTTGTGGGTTCAAGCCCATGTCGGGCTCTGTGCTGACAGCTCAAAGCATGGAGCCTGCTTTGGATTCTGTGTGTGTGTCTCTCTGCCCCTCCCCTCTTCACACTCTGTCTTTCTCTCTCAAAAATAAACAAACATTTAAAAAAATAAACTTAAAAAAATGTTCAGCAATATTAACTAAAGATGTGCATATACTATGACCCAATAATTCCGCTCCTATGTATAAATATCAGTGAAAACACGCAAATGTGCCTAAGAAAGTATGCATGAGAATGCTTATAGCAGCACTGTTTGTAATATCCAAAAATTAGAAACAACCTAAAAATCCACAAATTGAAGAAAAGATAAACTGTGATAGTGAAATACAACAGTGAAAACAATTGAAAGACAAATCTCAAAACAACATGGAGTCAAATGATACTTAAGACAAGAATAATACTATTTTACACTGCTTCAAAATATGCCAACTAATAGTCTGTATTGTTTATAATAATACAGTTTTGGAAAAGTTTAAAAACACATCCTTACACACACACGCTGAATTTAAGATAAGTGTTCTATCTGAAGAGAAGAAATATAACTGTGGAAAGGCAAACAATTCAATTTGCAATTTTTTCCAGAAGTTGAGTAATGTATGCAAGGATGTTCATTCCATTATTTATTTCTGTATTCCTAAAACAATGCATAACATATTTATAAACAGTTCCTAGAGAAGTGTACACTATCTATTTACATAGACAGCTTACTCTGGCAAATAGCACAAGTCTCATATAGTTCACACGTGCTATATGGTATAGGGCCTATTTTCACTAATATTCACTATATTAAAGCAAACTTTTAAGAACAGACACTAGAATATTGGAATTATACTAATACAAATACCCATAATCTCCCTCTAGGAAGACTTAACAAATGGCTCCCATACAACCTTCATGTTGGAGTGCTTTGCAGAACAAGCTAAATGACTAATAAAATGTGTGGCTATTAAAAATATATATAGTAGAAAGTAAGATTAAATAACTAGTATTACCACAAACTTAATTTAAAAATTAAGTTAAAACCTACTTTCAACAATTTATAAAAATTTACCTAGCTGAGACACTTTTTTCTACGATATTAATTTATATAGGAGGTAAATAATAGTTAAAAATTATACCCTTTTATTGGTACCTGGGTGGCTCAGTTGGTTAAGTGTTCGACTTCAGCTCAGGTCATGATCTAATGGTTCATGAGTTCGAGCTCCACGTTGGGTTCTGTGCTGACACCTCAGAGCCTGGAGCCTGCTTCAGATTCTGTGTCTCCCTCTCTCTCTGTCCCTCCCCTGCTTATGCACAAACACACACTCTTTCTCTCTCTCTCAAAAAGTAAATAAACATAAAAAATTTTTTTTTCATGATTCTGGTTGAAGAGCCTAAATTTAATACTGTAATGGAGTTAAGTTTATATTCTGAAGACACCTGATTTTAATAATTGTACCTTCTACATAGCTCTCCAAGAAAATGCTTAAATAAGGACTTTATATATCTGGCATCAAACAGTTGATGGTAGCAGAAAACCACTTAATTATAAAATACCAAAGACAGTTCACATTTGGAACAACTTCATGTATAAAAAATATACCGGCAATATTACTTGGGAAGTAACCACTTGCTCTCAGAGAGCACAGCTCACCTCAGTTCCATATTCCTTATTAACTACATAATCCCTGATTTTATGGCAAATATGGTTAGCAATTTGCAAGATTAGCAAATAATAAAAATACATATAATAAAGTAGAAAACAGTGCAACTTTATATACCTACCTCATTTTTTAAGTTATCTGAAGCATTCAATGCAGATTTTGGATCACCACTCCCCTGATCACTTGCTGAAACCTTTGATTCAAATTCTGATTTTGTTATTTTTCCTTTGCCATGTGAAGATGACACATTTTCTATATGCTGGCCAACAAGGCTATTTGAAACCAAAAAGACGTATTAAAAAATTTCAGCTGAATAACAAGTTTATGCAATCTAATCTGTTAAAACTATCATGTAAAAAGTAAATAAAGGAAGGAGCACAAAGGGGTTAGCTTTCTCCCAGTCATAAAGTGGAATTAAGTATGCACCAAAGTCCTTTCAAACAGGACACTGCTGTGATTACAGAATTAAACACAAAGGGCCAACAATGGCTCACACCCACCTTTCAGGAGGACTAACAAAGGAAGGCTGGTCAACTGGAGCATTCTCATCAAGAACCTCACCAACATCACAATCAGTTTCAGACTGCTCAGTTTCACTTGGCTTGGTTACAGCAATAGTACCAGATTTTTCTATTTCACTAAAAATAGAAACAAAAAATACAATCTGGCAATTCAATGAACATAACGTGGCATAAGTTAAAAATTATACTAGTGATTTTCAAACATGATCCAAAACAGAGGAGAATGCTTTACAGTTCTGCAGGCTGTTTTTAAGAGTTCACTTATTTCAAATCATGTAAAGTCAACCACTGGCTTTTGTTCTTTTGGGTTTTTTTTAAAGACAGGAATTTTTGTGGCTAGTTCTGACTCTTGATCTGTTAATGCCTTGGCCTCTAAATAGCTAATTACCAAATTTTAAAACAAAATATATAGGTTAGTGTTTGGTCTCATAAAAAAATAAGATTTTAAAATTATTTATTTTAACTGCATCTTCTCTAATGGGTCCTTTCTGTTGATATATTTTACCAATATTAGACTTGTTGCCTATAGTATCAAAAAACAATCTATTATCTCTATTCATTTCACTGAAGTTCTTAAGACACTTTTAGAATTTCATTTTAAAAAACACATACCCTAATATTTTCTGCTACTCACTTCCAATTCACGAAGCAGTCATGTTCGGGATAAAGGGAAAATAAGATGCACTGTCCATATATATAATATTTAGCCTTAAATTCTTTCTGGAATAAGTATTTTTAAATACTATCAGTATGGGGTGCCTGAGTGGCTCAGTCACTTAAATACTGTCATTATTTCTAAGCTTGTCTTGTTTCTTTCTTCCTTAACTAGTATAAACACCTAAATGGCAACTCTAACATCTTTGAGTAAAATTCCATCACCCAGGCCCTTACATTCTTGAGAAGAGTTAAGTGTTTAAAAAGCACTGGGGGGTTGAGGGGGTGCCTGGGTGGCTCACTTGGTTAAGTATCTGACTGGCTCAGGTCAATCTCACAGTTCATGAGTTGGAGCCCCACGTTGGGCTCTGTGCTGGCAGCTCAGCGGAGCATGCTTCAGATTCTGTCTCCCTCTCTCTCTGCTCCTCCCCCACTCACACTCTGTCTCTCCCTCCCTCTCTCTCAAGAGTAAATAAACATAAAAAACATTTGCAGGGGAGGGGATGGCACCTGGGTGGCTCTGTCAGTTGTGTGTCCTACTTTGGCTAAGGTTATGA
Source organism: Proteles cristata cristata (assembly GCA_017311185.1). Classification (NCBI taxonomy): domain Eukaryota; kingdom Metazoa; phylum Chordata; class Mammalia; order Carnivora; family Hyaenidae; genus Proteles; species Proteles cristata. Next base: position 54,883 of record JAESUZ010001221.1, on the reverse strand, counting down.
TTTCACTGCTCGGGGGTTTGAGCCACATGTTGGGCTCTGCGCTGATAGTTTAGAGCTTGGAGCCTGGAGTCTGCTTCAGATTCTGTCTCAGCTCTCTGCCCCTCCCCTGCTCACACTCTCTCTCTCTCACATATAAACAAACATTAAAATTTTAAAATATTTTTTTAATAAAAAAAAGTACCTGTAGTTAAAAAAAAAAGTTGTAATGATAATATTACCAACACATATATTCTTACTATGAGCCAGATATTACCCTCTCCATTTTTTAATATATATTAACTCATTTGATATAGGAAATGACTAACGCAGTATGAAGAGAATTTGTTTTTTGGAGTGTTGCTATAAGGAACTAGAAGAGCACATAACTGATTTTCTAAAGTGAAGGAAACCTTAGACCTACAAATTCTCAGCATTTATCAAGTCTGAACAAGGGAGCTATTCACAAAAAGACAGAACTATGAATGTAATACTTGATGGGAGTGAGTAATCTGACATTTTTTTTTTAATATTTTTATTTATTTCTAGGATAGAGAGAGACAGCGTGAACAGGGGAGGGTCAGAGAGAGAGGGAGATACAGACTCTGAAACAGGCTCCAGGCTCTGTGCTGGCAGTCAGCACAAAGCCCGACGCGGCGCTCGAACCCATGAACCGCGAGATCATGACCTAAGCGAAAGTCGGACGCTTAACTGACTAAGCCACCCAGGCGCCCCTCTGACATGTGAATCTTTGATAATTATAAGGAAGATTACTCAAATAAGCAGTTACTTAAACAAGTAGAACCTCAAGTAGATTTCATGGCTAGGATCTACTTCACTGAGTTTGGAAGCAGAATAAATACTGGTTATATCATAAGATCATTACATTAAAATAAAATCATTATGCAAAACACAGGCATCATAACTTGGATCTGCTATATAGCCTAAACTTCAAATCCAAGTTTCAAGCTGCCTTATGTGATAGACAATTTTCCATCATTAATTTAATGAGATACTCTTTTTTTCTTTGTAATGACTTACTCAAGCTTTGAGATTGGAGTGATCTCTGAGGTAGATGAGCTGGAAATATTTTCAATGTTTTCACTGCCCACAATTACACTGGAAGAATCTTCATGTAGATCAACTGGAGGGAGTGTCTCAGTCACAGATGGACTGAACTTTTTTAACTCTGTATTCTGTTAAAAAAAAAAAAGTTACATTAAATGTGGAGGTTAATAAATTATCTCTTTAGCTATACAGGATTTTATAAAAGTATGTCTCAAAAGTGACAGTACCAAGAATGTAGTTTTATAAATATCCTTTCTTCTAACATTACCCCCAAGGATACACTTCATATTAAAATACAGGCTCTACTAACCATTTTTCCCAGCATTTCACAAACTAGGACAGAGAAACTTGTCTTTCTTCTTTCCTATTTTCTGTCAGGACCCATATAGATTTCCCTCTTACCATAATTAATGCTAGCAGCAACACAGAAATCATATGTAAATATGAAAAATAGTACAACAATTACCTCTTGCCCCAGAGCAGTTTAGAAGATAATGTGCATAAATAAAGAATAACACGGAGCATGTACAAGTAACATTACAATGCATTTCATGATTCTCACTGCTTCTTCAGTCCTGGATGCTCTGGGCCATTGACCCCTCCAAAACACAATCTGAAATCTACCTAATATCACTCATATTTTAAACCTATATCAGCACATTCTCTCCCACAACCAAAACTAAATAGAATTGGCCTTTCCCTTTCCTCTTTGTCTCCACTGTTCTCTATATAGGGTTAATCTATACAGCATCTAGAACACCTCAATTGCCTCATTTATGTCTCTTCTTCTTCTTCAAGTATACTATAAATATCTTAAGTAAAACTATGTTCTCTTGATCTTCATGTTCCCTAGCACACAGTAGACCTTTAATGCTTATTAAAGTGAGAGATACTCCAGCTCAGTTCAAAGAAAACAGAAACTATGGACTAGAAGAAAGAGGACTATGAAGAAAAAGAGGACCTAATATGGGAGCAGAAACAAAACACAAGGTATAGAGTCCAAAGAATACAAAATATGACCATTTGGGGAATTATTTACACTGAAATGAAAAATTCATAAAGAATACAAATAGTTTGTATTTTATGGTGGAGGCCTTGAGAAAAGGAATATTAACATTATCATTTTAATATGTATTCAATGCAAAAAAATAAATGAGATATTTTATACTTTTTTTTAACAAAGTCTCCACAATCTAGTATGTATTTATAGCAAGTCTCAATGTGGTCTGGTTGCATTTCCAGTGCTCAATAGCCACGTGTGGCGACTCTATTGAACAGCACAGGTCTAGAAGATGCATCAAGCACTTTAAAGTATTTGAGCAGGACTACACCATGATAAAAATTCTAGAGACTGAACAATGGCAGAACTGTTCAGGAATAGTCATATAACTAGAAGGGCTACAGAGAACACTTTCTTACTCTACTGTATAAACATTTGACAAATATCTTCCGCAATGGAATAAAATGAAACACTATTTGTACTTAGATAGCCCAACTGAGTCATAAAATAGCTCTAATTGTATTTAAAAAAAAAAAAGAAAAAAGAAATCTCCCCCATTTGAGCTGAAGTTTGTTTTTGTTACTACTTGAGATACTTAATTTTTCCTTAGTCCTTCTTCCTCCAGATCAAATATCCCTAGTTCCTTCAGCTATTCTTTTTTTTTTTTTTACAAATAGTTTATTGTCAAATTAGTTTCCACATAACTCCTTCAGCTATTCTTGATATTAAATGGGTTCCAGATGCTTCAGCATTCTGGTCAGCTTATATTCTGGTCTAGTTTTTTACACCTTTCATAAAATCTGGTCTATAAAACAGAAAATAATTATTCAGGATGTAATTTAAGAGGAAAAGGGAAAACATATTTTAACCTATAATTAATTCATATTCCACACTGAGTGACTAAAATTTGGTACCAAAACACTCTTTGTTTTATATACAAATATTTCCTTTTAAGTTAGAAAAAATTTCCTGACATCTAAAAATCTAAAGAAACAAAGATACATTATAGTGAGCCAAAATGGAACATAAAAGGAAATGAGAACTTAGACCCAAACTTTCACTACAAAGAAAATGGTCACATTATTATTAAATCTGTAATTTTGTGACCATTGCATGACAGTCGTTCAAAAAGAAAAAAAAAAATAATACGGTGACCAAACGGAAATTTTCTATCTTAAAACGTAGTTTTAAAGGACAGATCATAAAAATCAAAGCAACATAGCTTACTTGTACATCCACAGCATAGTCATCTTTTAATTTATGTTCTTCTGGGGGAATAGGTAAGTTTGAACCCACTTGTTCCAGTAATTCAGCATTGATAGGTCCCTCTCTTTCATCCTATATTGCAACAAAGAAAAATGGCTAACTGATAAAAGTGTTTCACAAAACAGTCCTAAGCAATATTATATATACTTTATGACCAAAACACTGTCTTATACACATTTGACTCTAATTACTTTTATTTGTTTACATGGCCATTATCCATCTTAATAAGCACTTTAGTCCTACAACAGCACTATGTGGCAGGCACCCTGTAAAACTTCAGGAAATCTCTAAGAAGTGAAAATACATATAGCTCTTTGTGTCATCTCTTTGACCTTTACTTTCAAGTTAAGATTTCAGGTACCTTCATGCTTAAATGTATCTTCTGGCTATACGTTTCAAGAAAGCAAAGTTCATATTCTTTATCTCAGCCTTTTTTATAACACATATCAGGTACCTAAATGTTTGCTGAGTTATGTTCCCCCCGTGAATATTTTGCTTATATTCATTCTCACAACATTTAGTCTTCAAATTTCTCATCAGAGATTAGATTATAGACTATGGGTGAAAGTATGAAATTATACTTTTTAAAGAAATATTCAGCAGCAGTCTGCAAAATTTTAAACGTTCCATCCCAGAAATAGATCCTACTTAACTCCAAAATTTGAATAATCCACTCTAACTAAATATCATGACAACCTCTGCAAGCATGTAATTATAAATCTGTGTTCCCACACACATGCATACACACAAGCACATGTGCATATACACAGATGAGAAACAATGCAAAAGTCTGTTAATAAAGAAATGTTTAGGGGCGCCTGGGTGGCTCAGTCAGTTAAGCGTCCAGCTTAGGCTCAGGTCATGATCTTGCGATTTGTGGGTTCGAGCCCCGCATCGGGCTCTGTGCTGATAGCTAGCTCAGACCCTGGAGCCAGTCTTCAGATTCTGTGTCTCCCTCTCTTTCTGTCCCTCTCCTGCTCACGCTGTTTCTCTCTCTCAAAAATAAATAAAACATTAAAAAAAAATTTTTAAAAGAAATGTTTAATAAATTATGAAATTTCTTTATGAATGAATAAAAATGTAGCCATCGTAAGAATAGAGCATTATGAAAAGGAGTCCATGAGATATTATTGGGGCAGAGGGAGAAGTCGATTTGTAAAATAATTTATGATATTTTATGGAAAATATGGAAATATACAGTTGATTCTTTTTTGTTTAATGTTTATTTATTTTGGAGAGACAGAGTGTAAGTAAGGGAGGGGCAAAGAGAGGGAGACACAGAATCCGAAGCAGGCTCCAGGCTCCTGAACCCATGAACCATAAGATCATGATCTGAGCCCAAGTCAGACACTTAACCAACTGAGCCACCCAGGCACCCCTATACAGTTGATCCTTAAACAATGCAGGAGTTAGAGGTACCTAACCCCAGCACAGTCAAAAAATCTCCCTGTTGTGACTCCCCCAAAACTTAACTACTAATAGCCTATTGTTGACCAGAGCTGTACTAATGATATAAGCAGTAAATTAATACATACTTTGTATATTATATGTAGCATACACTGTATTCTTATAATAAAAAGCTAGAGAAGGGGCGCCTGGATGGCTTAGTCAGTTAAGCATTCGACTCTTGATTTTGGCTCAGTTTATTATGTCACAGTTTGCGAGTTTGAGCCCTGTGTCATGAGCCCACACTGTCATCTAGGAGCCTGCTAGGCTTCTCTCTCTCCCTCTCTGCCCCTCCCCTGCTCATGTGCAAGCCATGGGCTCATGGGCTTTCTTTCTCTCTGTCAAAATAAAGAAATAAACCTAAATAGTTTAAGCTAGAAAATAGAAAATATTAAGAAAATCATAAGAGAAAATACATTTACGGTATAGTACTATAAAAAATCTGCACATTAGTGGACATGCTCAGCTCAAGCCCATGTCATTCAAGAGTCAACTGTATTTTAATATACATATATATATACACATATACACATACTTATACATATGTATGGGGGGGTGCCAAATCTAGTCAATATTCATCTTTTATCATTTAAAATGAGACAATAATAAATGATTTAAAGATCATCTGGTCTTGTTTTTTGGACTCTATTTACTCCATCAAATTATAAAAAAAAAACCTACATAGCCACTGATTGCAGACTCTCCCTATAATCCTGATTTCTAAGTTCTTATAAGACTGGTGTTTCTTTTGAAACCCTTTAGCTATTTAGAGCATTAAAAAGTGAGCCACTGGTTTTCAGTTCTCTGAATAGGTACTATTTTTCTCCCTACTCTAGGACTAAGGATGTTAGAACATTCCAAACATAAGCAAAAAGAATAAACATATAAATATCTCAAAGATAGCTTACTTCCAGAGTTACCTGAGTAATTCTTCAGATTACAGTGAGGAGAATTACAAATCACCAAAAATTATATCATAGTATTTTTGAAATTACTTTTATTCTGAATGTTTTGAGGAAGTCTTAGAAAGCTGACAAACAAATTACATGGTCAACTTTACTTAAGGTACCTTTTTCTGGAATTGTACATCTTCATTTTCTAGTGCACAATTGTCATCTTGAGAGTAATATGATGAAGCTGAAGAACTCTCTTTACAACATACACGCCAACTGGGAAGCCTGTAAAATATCCACCATCACCAAAAGAAAGAAGGAAAAGTTGTTAAGCCAACATGTTCCCTACTATGGGCTAGAATTTGAGGCAATAAGTAAATAGATGACTCCTACCTTAATGCCCTAAAGAACTTAACAATTTAATGAAGATAAATATACATAAGATGGGAGTTTTTATTTAATGTCCTAAAAACAAAAACCATTAACAATGTGTTATCAGCATTCCAAGTAAGACATCATGAAATTCATAAAGGTAAAAGAGTAAAGCCTTCACAAAAGGAGTGTCTGAAAATAATCACAGAAGGAACAGAAAAAGTTATCAAAGGGCTAACACCCTCAGAAAGTACCAGATGCCAATGATATTTGAAACCTTAACTAAGTACTTAAGGACAGATAACTCTAAAGCTACCTAAACTGTCTCAAAACACAGAAGTACAGCTTCCAAAATATTTTTATATAGGAACATGACAGTGATACCCAAAATTAAAAGAAAGAGCACACAAAAATGAATGCTACAGGTTAGTACAACTTATGATCTAGGACACAAAAATGCTAAATAAAACAATAAAAAAAGAAAGTCTTTAGGGACATACCAAAGAAATAATATACTGATCAAGTAGAGTTTAGCTCTGATATTCAAAAGTGGTTCAATATAATAGAACCTGTTTATTTAATTTACCATGCCAAAAATATCACAGAAAGATGTCACTGAAAGACATCTCATAAACTTATACCATTAAGATTTTTAAAAATAGGAATAAGCAGGTATTTACGATGGAAACATGTATTCATAATATACAAGCCTGAAAGTCAGTACCAAACAGAGAAGAAACTTAAAAATACTCCTATTTAGATCTGAAACAAGACAAGAATGTCCATTATTGTTAGTATTACCTAATATGATAAAGGATACAAACATGGAAAAGCAGACAATAAAATGATCATTAATTGTAGATAATGAGTTTATACAGGTGGAAAACTAAAAAGAACCACTTATTAAAAGGCATCTTGGGTATAAAAAATTATATTCCCAGATATAAAATTAAGCATCAGGAGTACCTGGGTGGCTCAGTAAGTTGAGCATCCAACTCTTGATTTCAGCTCGGGTAAAGATCCCAGTGTCGGGGGATCTAGCCCCGAGTCAGGCTCTGCACTGAGCATGGAGCCTGCTTAAGATTCTCTCTCTCCCGGGGCGCCTGGGTGGCTTAGTCGGTTAAGCGTCCGACTTTCGCTTGGGTCATGATCTCGCGGTTCGTGGGTTCGAGCCTCGCGTCGGGCTCTGTGCTGACTGCCAGCTCAGAGCCTGGAGCCTGTTTCAGAGTCTGTGACTCCCTCTCTCTCTGACCCTCCCCTGCTCGCGCTGTCTCTCTCTCTGTCTCTCTCCTAGAAATAAATAAAACATTAAAAAAAAAAAAAAAAGATTCTCTCTCTCCCTCTGCCCCTCTTCCTGGCTCATGTGCTGGCGCTCTCTCTCAAATACATAAATAAATAAACAAATAGAATCAATTCAACTCTACCCAAACCATAACCACCAGTTACAAGATGAAACAGAAGAAAAATCCCCATTTGCAAAAGAAACAATACTAAAATATAAACTTAGCTACAAATCAAAACCATAATGAGACACTACCTCACACCTGTCAGAATAGCTAAAATTAACAACTCAGGAAACAACAGATGTTGGTGAAGATGCAAAAGAGGAACACTTTTGCACTGCTGGTGGGAATGCAAACTGGTGTAGCCACTCCGGAAAACAACAGTATGGAGGCTCCTCAAAAAATTAAAAATAGAGCTACTCTATGATCCAGCAACTGCACTACTAGCTATTTATCCAAAGGATACAAAAATGCTGATATGAAAGGGTACATGCACCCCAATGTTTACAGCCACACTATCAATAATAGTCAAATTATGGAAAGAGGCCAAATGTCCACTGACTGATGAATGGATTAAGAAGATGTGGTATGTATGTATGTATGTGTGTGGATACACATACACACACCAGAATACTACTTGGCAATCAAAGAGAATGAAATCTTGCCATTTGCAATAATGTGGATGGAACTAGAATGTATTATGCTAAGCGAAATAGAAAAAGATAATTATATGATTCCACTCATATGTGGCATTTAAGAAACAAAACAGATGAACATGGGGAAAGGGAAACAAAAATAAGGTAAAAACAGAGAGGGAGGCAAACCATAAAGAGACCTTTTTTTTTAATGTTTTATTTATTTTCAGGAGAGAGAGAGAGAGAGACAGCGTGAGCAGGGGAGGGTCAGAGAGAGAGGGAGTCACAGACTCTGAAATAAGATCCAGGCTCTGAGCTGACAGTCAGCATAGAGCCCAACGCGGGGCCCAAACCCACAAACCGCGAGATCATGACCTAAGCGAAAGTCGGACACTTAACCGACTAAGCCACCCAGGCGCCCCTATAAGAGACTTTTAAATACAGAGAACAAAATGAGGGTTTGTGGAGGGGTGCTGGGTGGGGGGATGGGCTAAATGAGTGACGGGCATTAAGGAGGGCACTTGTTGGGCAGAGTGTTATCTGTAAGTGATGAATCACTAAATTCTACTCTTGAATCCATTATTACATTGTTTGTTAACTAACTCGGATTTAATAAAAATTAAATAAGTAAAATAAGATACAAAATAAGCAAGAAATATTCTGTTAAGTAGAACTGCTTCAAATTGCCAATACTTAACAATTCTTTGACATGGAAAAGTCAAATTATACAACTCAGGTTAATATATACAGAAGATATGAAAGATATTTAAGAGATAAAATATTTTTTTTGAAGGAGGCTGGCTGAATCTTAAGTTTATATAAACAGTAAGAATAGTCAAGATTTTAATTTGAGGAAACTAGATGTCTGTGAAACCACAATAGTTACAACAATATGGTACTGAGAAGAGAGATGGAAAGAGAATCCCCAGGGTGACTGGAAATAGAAATCCTAAGATGACAGTTATACATAGAGAACAGGGGGCAGTCTAAATTGGAGGTAATGAGAAACTCTTAAAAGAACCTTCTCAGAGGATGAAATTGACAGCATACCTGACAGGTCTCTGAAAATCTTAACTACGTATTTATGTAACTGGCAGACAGTTTGTAATTCAATACCAACATAAAGTGTGCCTAGGTGGCTCAATCAGTTAAGCGTTGATTTCTGCGTATGTCATGACTTCACAGTTCGCGAGACTGAGCCCCAAGTAGGGCTCTGCACTGATAGCTCCAAGTCTGCTTGAGATTCTCTCTCCTTCTCTCTGCCTCTCCCCAACTTGCAGGCCAGCACATGCATACTCTCTCTCTCTCAAAAATAAACAGACATTTAAAACATAAATTCCTTGAGAACCAATTCCCAACCACTTTCACCCCACCCCACAATGCCAAAACTTGCAAATAAAAGGTGCTTAATAAGTATTTAATGAATGAAAGGTCTGTGGAGAACTGTTTTATAGCACATACCAGAGGAAAATTCAGTCATTTTTTTATTCCTCTCCCATCACTACTGTCACCTCACCACTACCACTCCCCAGCTCATCCACCCACCTAATAACTCCATAAACCTCATAAACTTAAAAAAGAGTATCTGGAAACTAAGAGGATATTTATCCCTTTCTGTCAGCTTCTCCCTACCAATTTGGCATGGATTTGCCATTCATAAAAAACAGGTATTAACTGTGTGATTAAACAAAAACCACATGAGTGCCATTTAGAATACCAAGCTTTACACACTTTAGTGAAACAAGAGTATCATACATGCTAGTATTATGCTTACTGGAAATATTCACTAAAAAATCCAGTCTGAAAGCCTTAAGAGTCACAAGTACCAGTAGTTATAAAGTGTGTGTGTGTGTGTGTGTGCGCGTGCTTTCCAAAGAAAAGGAATTTTTTTGTAACTTCATTTACTTATTATCTTGTCATGACAGTAGTGTTGCAAATGTCCTAACAATCGAATTGTGATTTCCTTTAACATGTAGTTGATGTTTCAATCTAAATGATACAACCAACCAATCAAAGTATTTAGAAAACCTAGCAAAGGCACATGGCAAATAGTCAACAAATACTCAAGTGATTTCTTCTTCCAAACTTTTTAAAAACCATTTTCAACTAAAATATATATATGAATGTTAATATATATACTGAATATGTAGAATGTTCTTATGGAAAACAAAATCACTTTCTGGGTAGGAATTTTGGAGGTAAGGATGGGAAGGGTAAAAATACCATCACTTTAGCTTTGTGTTCTCTAGCTTTCGGTTCTCTTTAACACAGAATCCCCCCCCACACACACACACACACGCACATGCACACACACACGCACACACAGACCCAAACAGCTTCTCAAGAACTGTCTAAGAAATACAACAAATCAGTTTTATCTATACAAGTAACTGTACATTTAGAAAAAAGTTTTGCAAATAGGGAACCCAATTACAAAAGGTTAGTACTTGTCTCCAAAATTTAAAACACGAAAAGCTTGCCATACAAATTTCATGAAAAAATTAATCAAACCCAAAATGAGTGGGGATGAGCACTGAGTGTTATGTGGAAACTAATTTGACAATAAACTATTTGTAAAAAAAAAAAAAAAGAAGAAGAAAAAAAAAGAGCAAAACCAAAATGAGATCAAATTTCGGCTAACAGAATGACCTAATTTTTTAAATTTTATTTAAAGAGCTGAAATTGCCACATAACTTCCTAAAGACCTTTAAACATCAACACAGTCAAAAGCTCTGGCCTTCAGCAAATAATTATTAGGGTCTGATGGGAGGTGAAAAGTTAATAAAATTTAAGTTGGGATAGCATTCCTGTTAAGAACATGCCTAGTGTGTGCATGGCTATCTTTCATATCTTTCATAGACCTTCTTTTATTAAACTATCTCCTGGGGCACCTGGGTGGCTCAGTCAGCTAAGCGTCCAACTCTTGATTTTAGCTCAGGTCATGATCTCAAGGTTTGTGAGATCAAGCCTCGCATCAGGCTATATGCTGACAGTGCAGAGCCTGTTTGGGATTCTCTCCTTGTCCCCCTCTGCCCCTACCCTGCTCATGTTCACACTGTTTCTCAAAATAATGTCCTGATAAAGGACCTAAATAGGTTATATCCTTTATAGATAGATCAATAAACTGAAAGATCTCCACTACATCAGCTATGTTGTGGTATACAATTACAATTACTACTACAATTTACAGGCAAGGTTTCAAGTCATGACCACAAATGTTGAATTTGGTACTCATTATAACTATTAATGGAGGAAAAAAGATAAAATTTCATAAAAGGAATATAGTAGTGGAACTCTTTCCATTCCTTCAGAAGGTCATGATAATGGAGGTATAAGGCAAAGATGTGCAGGGGTGCATAATATTATAAAAATATACAGTCATCTACAACAATTTGCTAGTTGGCCTAGCATAATGGTTAAAAGAATGAGATCTAGAGTCACACAGCCTGTATGATCTTGGATAAGTTCATTAAACAAACATTTATTTCCCTGTTCCCATTTCCTCAGAATAGTATTACCTATCTTGGGGACTGATAACCAGTCCCCAAAGCTAAATTGATGAGATAGCTTAAAGCACTTACAACTGTGACAGCACACAGTTAACACACTATTAGGCATTAAGCTTAAAGGTATTTTCGCCTCGGAACATAGTTCTGTGAGAATAATAAATCGATGTAGAATGTTAATTTTTACTTTTGAACTATCCCTAACATATTCTTTTACCTCTTGCCCACAGCTGATCAGATGTTAAATTATTACAAAATGTCTCTGACACTCAAATTTTATCCTATCCTATAACCTTGAATAGTTCATTTAAACAGACCCCTTTGGGTGGCTCAGTTGGTTAAGCGTCTGAGTCTTGATTTCGGTTCAGGTCATGATCTTACAGTTCGTAAGTTCAAGCCCTGTGTTGGGCTCTGTGTTGACAGTGCAGAGCCTGCTTGGGATTCTCTCCCTCTCTCTCTGCCCCTCCCATGTGTGTGCGCGCACACTCTTTCTCTCTCTCTCTCTCTCTCTCTCTCTCTCTCGCACACTCTTTCTCTCTCTCTCTCTCTCTCTCTCTCTCTCTCTCGGAATAAATACTTTAAAAATTTGTTTAAAAAAACACTTTGGAGATTTTTTATCAATTTGTACACGATTTCTTGGTCAGTTTACTTGATTATATTGTTTAATGTTAGGTTCTTTTTTTGTTAAGTCTATTTATTCTGAGAGAGAGAGCACACGCGCACAATGGGATAGAGAGGGAGAGAAAATCCCAAGCAGGTTCCGCACTGCACCACCCATGCAGAGCCCAACATGCAGCTCAAATTCACAAACTGTGAGATTATGATCTGAGCCGAAGTCAGATGGTTAATGGACTGAGCCACCCAGGCACTCCTCAATGCTGGGTTCTGACTAACATGAACAGAATTACATACACTGAGGAATTTAAATCAGTGTGTAATTAGGCTGGCATCCTGCATGTGGAAATACCTCTATACAACTGCCTTCAAAAACAAATGTGTTCACTTTCATTAAAGTATTTATAAGTGCAAGTATAGGACATTTTAGTTTAATATTATTCCACTACCTGATCCTCCCCCAAAAAAATTGCTAGGCAAAGAATTTTTATATGATATAAAAAGCATGATCCATGTGCTGTACCAATGTTAATTTCTTTTGACCATGCTTATGGGAAATGTTAATACTCAGGGAAGCTAGTGAAAGGTTATGTGGCTAACCCTAACCTTTGCATATTGTCTATAAATTTAAAATTCTTCCAAAATATGTTTCTCTCAAAAATAAGTAGAATCCATAGAATTGATAAATTGACCATCAAAATTAAAACCTTTTGCAAAATACACTTGTGAAAACAAGAATGCAAGTTACAGACTAGGAAACAATATTTACAAAGCATATGTTTGATATAAGAATTTGTATAGTGTAAAGAATTCTCAAAACTCAATTAAGAAATAAGTTTTTAAAGAACTGGCAAAAGACTTTCACAGTCATATCACCAAAGAAAACCTAGGAATGGGAAATAAACATGTGAAAGATGCTCAACATCATCATTAATCTTAAAGAAATGCAAATCAAAACCACAATGAGATACCACTACATACCTAATAAAATGGCTAAAATTGAAGAGACTGATCATACTAAGTGTTACAAAGAATATGCAAAGACTGGAACTCTCCTATGATGGGAATCTAAAATGGTACAATCACTTTGGAAAATAATTTGGCACTGCTTTAAAAGTGAAACACACTACTCAGTAATCAAAAAGAATGAAATCTTGCCATTTGCAACTACGTGGATGGAACTAGAGGGTATCATACTAAGTGAAATTAGTCAGAGAAAGACAAATATCATATGACTTCACTCATATGAGGACTTTAAGATACAAAACAGATGAACAGAAGGGAAGGGAAGCAAAAATAATATAAAAACAGGGAGGGGGACAAAACATAAGAGATTCTTAAATAATGGAGCACAAACAGAGGGTTAATGGAGGGGTTGGGAGAGGGGGGATAGGCTTAATGGGTAAAGGGCATTAAGGAATCTATTCCTGAAATCATCATTGCACTATATGATAACTAACTTGGATGCAAATTTAAAAAATAAATAGATTTTTAAAAAGTGAAACATACCCTTATAATCCAGCCATTCCATCCTTAAGTATTCACTGAAGAGAAAGGAAGACACAAAAGGTCACAGCAGCTTTATTTCTAATAGTCAAAAACTGGGGGGAGAAAAACCTCTCAAATGTCCACGAACAGATACATGGATAAACAATTTGTACTACAGACATGTAAGGTATTGCTATTCAGCAATAAAAAGATACTAATTTGAAACACACAACACCACAGACAATTCTCAAAATAATTATGTTCTGTGAAAGAAGCCAGATGCCCCCCCAAAAAAGTATATATTCCATTTATATAATACAAAAAATGCAAACTAAACTATAGCCACAGAATGAAAATCAGTGGCTGCCCGCAGGAAAAAGGCCAGGAGGCAGGGATTATGAACAGGAATGAGAAAATTCCTGAGGGTAAAGCATATGTTGGCTAAATTGCTTTTGGTGACAGTTTCATGGACGTATACGTATGCCAAAAGGCATCAAACTGTCCAATTTATGTAGTATATTGTATGCCAATTATGCCCCTGAAAAAGCTGTTTTAATAAGTGGAGCAGAGAGAAATAAAACAAGATTGACAAAAGATTGATCATTATTGAAGCTAGGCCAACAGGTGCCTGCCTACTGCACTTTCTACTTTTTGTTATGTCTTTAAATGCCCATAAGAAAAAGTTTTGGAATTCTGTCCACTTTTAAAACAGAAAGAAAAAAGTAATTCAATGTTGTATTTACTTGCTACCTATATTATTTTAATACCTGCTTGGGCATAGTTGCCAGAGTAGAATTTTTTAAAGTGGACAAAAAGCATATGTATAAATTATAAGCTGTACAAAGCTTAAAAGCAACAGAAACATTAGGAATTGTTGAACACTCCATTTCAGTTTCTTATTGACATCAATAATGTTTATCTTTTTTGTTCATTCTCCCCAAAACTGGCTTACCATATATTAACAGATTAAACATACATTATCTATTTTAATGACAAATTATTTGTTATTTGCCTATAATTTCCACAAAAGCTCTTTTAGATATGGTCTTAATGGTTATAGATTAAAAAAAAAAAAAAAAAGTACCACAGTACAGAAGGAATGAATGTCTGCAACCAGATGACAGTACATAGTCTTTTTCTCAAAGGACAGTTTCAACCTGAATGTGCAGTGACTGAAGTTTTTCTTACAGTGGGAACCTACAGTTTTATGCTGCTAGGTACTCTGCTATTTTCAAGGATATGTTGCAACTGTATATTTCAAAAACAACTGTTAAGATTTTAGGGTAAAGGGGTATCAATTAGCTCTTATCAAAGGGAACAGGAGAAGGGCTCAGGAAGTTTAGTTTACAGCAACTAAATTAAGCCTTGAAGTGATTCCCTCCCCCCCCCAAAAAAAAAAGATTTCATTAAAACAGAAAGATTCCTAGTTGGTCCGAGGGTTGTGGGTTATCATTAAGCTGATTAACAAGACAAAAAGATTCTTTAATGAGCAAGTGATTGGGAAATACCATTTTTTAATGATAGCAATGGCTTAGAATGAGCCTGTTTTACAAGTGCCTAGTTCAGAAATACTGAACTAGCTACCTTTACAATTACTTTTTATAACCTTATCAAAGAAATTTAACAAAATAATGTAATAATAAATTCCAAGACACACTAATGTGCAATAAAGAATATGATAATATGTAAATGAGCCAAACCTAATAATTGCAGGGATAAGAGCAAAACTAAACTGGAGTCTGTTAAACTTTCAAATGAGTTAATGTCATTTCCCTCTGAGTTATACTGAGGAAACTATATAAGCACTTAAGACTACCGATACAACCAGATATTATGTTAGAAACAGAGGCTTATTAGGAAATGTTAGGTGTAATTTTCAACTCATTAAAAATTTCAGTACAGATATATTGAGAAACATAAAAAAAGTAGAGTAGACAAATGAATTAAATTGATAAAAATTATGTCACTAACAGATTTATTATCTTAGTAAAAAGATATAATGATTATAAATATATATGCACCCAAAAATATCACTTCAAAATATAAAAAAACCACCAAAGCTGCATGTGGAAACAGAATAATCAAAAATTATGGTAGTCTTATTTTAAACTATATCTTACAAAATAATACATGGACAAAACCTAAGGAAACATGAGATTTACATTACATATAAGAAACAAGCTTGACCAAATATAAAGAACTTTATAACAAATACAAAATAAACATTCTTTTCGGGGCGCCTGGGTGGCTTAGTCGGTTAAGCGTCCGACTTTCGCTTGGGTCATGATCTCGCAGTTCGTGGGTTCGAGCCCCGCATCGGGCTCTGTGCTGACTGCCAGCTCAGAGCCTGGAGCCTGTTTCAGTCTGTGACTCCCTCTCTCTCTGACCCTCCCCTGCTCACGCTGTCTCTCTCTCTCTCCTAGAAATAAATAAAACATTAAAAAAAAATTAAAAAAATAAAATAAAATAAACATTCTTTTCAAGCACACATGGGATATCTACCAAATACTGACCATATACTAAAACTTCAAAAGAAGACTAAAATTCCAAAGGCTAAAAATCTTATAAACTATACTCTCCAACCACACTGCAACAATTTTTGAAGTAACAAAAAAAAGTCAACAACTTCCTAAGCCTGGAAACAAAAATTATGCAGCAGAATCATCTTTCCATTAAAGAGGAAACAATGAGAAACTTTAAGAAATGTTACAGTGGAGAACTACTGGTCCAAACTGGCAGAATGCAGATAAGAGGAAAACTTTATTTCCAAAGAAGAGCTAGTTTCAAAACAAGAGCTAATCTTTCAGCTCAGAGATAAGAGTGTAAATTGGGGAAAAAAACACACACACACACACAAAGGAAGGCTATAAGGACAGAAATCAATGAAATAAAGAACAAAGGCAAAGATTAAGAAAAACAAAACTTGGTTCTTTGAAGAAAATTTTAGAAGGATTGGCAAAACCAATCAAGGAGAGTTGATGATGTAAACTAACATGGTACAAAAACATGAAATAACTAGACAAAACAGATTTTTAAAATTATAAAATATTACAAACTATATAAATGCCAACATATTTGAAATTTTACAAGAAATGGATATTTCCAGAAAAAGAGCAAAACTGGCACAAAGTAATACTTGTAATAAACTAATGATAATTTAAGGAAATTTGAGTGGATTAACCAATACTTCACATAGGAAAGGGAATAAATCCCAACCCAGGGCTTTTTTTCACTTTTTATTTGGAAATAATTTCAAGGCTTCAGAAGAGCTGCCAGTACAGTACAAAGAACATCCACAAACTCATTACCCATATTAGCCTATTGGTAACATTCTGCCCCATTTCCTCCATCATTTGTCATTGCTCATGGAATAGTCTCACATTTTCCTTCCCACATTTTCCTTTCTACCTCTCCATGTAATTTATTTCTAAATACCTTAGTATGTATTTCCACAGAATAAGGATATTCTCTTACATAAACAGTGCAGTTATCAATTTCAGTAAATGTTACATTGACACGATACTTTAACCTATCATCCATATTTGCAGTTTTGTCAATTAATCCAATAATGTCCTTATAGCATTTCCCCTGCACTTCTCCCAAGTACAGAATTGAGTCTAGGATCATGTCCTGAACTTATCATGTGTCTCCAGCCTCCTTTAACCTGGAATAGTTTTTGGCCTTTACCTTATGTGGCACTGATATTTTTGAAGAACACAATTTTTTTATTTTTATATAATACGGTCCTAACATCAGAGGTTTGTCTGATGTTTCTTCATGACCAGATTCAGGTTACATATTCCAGGCCAGAATCCTCCATAATAAGTGATGTTGTGTCTTTCACAGGGTATTATATCCAGAAGCATACGATACCCATCTGTTTCAGCACTTGCAATTCCACTTTTAGATACTTCTCAAGAGAAATGAAAACTATGTCCACAAAAAGCTTTGTAGAAAAATGTCCCCAGTAGCTTTTATTTCTAATAGCCAAAAACTGGAATCAGCCCAGATGTCCAAAAGCAGTGAAATAAACAAATTGGAGTATATTAATACACTGTACTCCCAATAAAAAATATATGAGTTACTGATTACTGAAACATGGATAAATCTTGGAAACATGCTGAGTGGAAGAAGCCAGACACAAGAACATACTATATAATTCCATGCAGATAAAGTTCCAGAATTAGCAAAACTAATCCACAGTGACAGAAATCAAATCACTAGTTGCGTCAGCTGATTCGCTAGAAAAGGACATGGAGAACATTCTGGGGTGATAGAAATGTTCTATATTTTGATGGGGTGCAGGTTACACAAATTATGTATTTGTCAAAACTGATCCAACTACGTACAGAGTTAATATATGTGCATTTCACTGTATGTAAATTATCTCAACTAAAAATTTAAGAAACAGCAGTACCTGGGTGGCTCCACTGGTTAAGCGTCTGACTCTTGATTTCAGCTCAGGTCATGATCTCACTTTGTGAATTTGAGCCCTGCATCAGGCTCCATGCTCATAGTGTGGAGCCTGCTTGGGATTCTCTCCCTCTCTCTCTGCCCCTCCTTGGCTCAAACACATGCACACACATGCTGTCGCTCGCTCTCTCTAAACAAACTTTAAAAAAAAAAATTTAAGAAACACAAAAGTCCATATTTTCCTCCCAGCAAAAACCAAATAGAAAATAAGCCATTAGCATGAACAAATATTATAAAACAATTTAGAAATTAACTGAAGAAAAAGAATACACAATAATTTATAGATAAAATTTTTAACTCTAGTAATGATCATAAATACATGCACATCCAATACGTTCATAGATGAAATGCTGGTGACAGCAATGTAAAGACAGTAATTCAATACTCAAACGTGACTCCTATCAAAATATGTGAAGGATCCTATTGCTCTAAATATGATGTGGAAAAAAAGTGGTCCAAGATTAACTAAGTTAACAATAACAACAAAAAAGACATGTGGTTCACCTTACCAGATAATTAAATGTATTACAAAATCACTTTAATTAGATTATAGTACTGGGATAGCAAAGACAGGCAACTGGAAGAGAATACTCCCAAATGCATTTATTGACATAAAGTCTCTCTTCAGAAGAAGCAGACACACAAAATGCACAATGAATAGATAGATGGTAACAGGCTTTCCTGAGACATCTGGCACATCATTAACTACTTAGAATTCATTTAAAAAATGACTCTAAGAACTAAAGCAAGTAGAAACACGTGTCAAAGGACAAGTAGAAAAGAATGAAATTAACAGCATCATACCATACCACTTGGTATCATACCATGACAAAATTTAAGTGAATTTTATAATATACAAGCAAAACAAGACTATTTTGCAAGAAAATATATATCAAATGCATGAAGGCTGACTGGAAAGACATCATATATACTCTAAGTTAAATGGCTAAAATGGGGGAAAAGAGGAGTGAAACTGAAGACAAAGGAGTAATCATGTAAAATAGAGTGAAAAAGGGGGATCTATACAGAACTCTGTATACAGTATAAGCAATCCAATCCTAAGCACCTGATGTCTCAAGAAAAAAGTCATGCATTTATTTGTTTATTTATTTATTTATGAGAGCATGCACACATGAACAGGGGTGAGAGGGAGGAGAGGAGAGGAGAGGAGAGGAGAGGAGAGGAGAGGAGAGGAGAGGAGAGGAGAGGAGAGAGAGGACAGAGGGAGAGAGGGAGAGAGGGAGAGAGAGATACAATCTTAAGCAGGAGAGATACAATCCACGCTCAGTGCAGAGCCTGACGTGGGGCTCCATCTCAAGATCCTGGAATACTGAGCTGAAATTAAGAGTCAGATGCTCAACTGACTGAGCCACACAGGCATCCCTGGGTTTTGTTTGGTTTCTTTCAGACTTTTAGGTGAAAGTAGTAGTCTAATTGTTACAAACAAAGAAGCTAAAGCTCAGCAGTTACCTTGCCCAAAGTTATTCAATTTGTCACAGCAAACCTCAATTTCCCCCTCTCCAAAGCTATCATCTTCCTTTATTGCTGTATTTCATATTCTCTGGTCAATAGGTAAATGCAAAGTGAGAAAATTACAGCAATCTGTTCACTCAACAATTGATGGTATTAGTCAAGGCCAGCTACAGCATAACAAAAATATAAGAACTATCACAAAAGAGGAACAATATTTACCTCAGATTTAGATAGTGGCAACAAGAGATAAATATGAAGTTTTGTAGCACAGTGGCTAGGGCATGGACTTCAGAGTCAAGATCCCCAAGTGTTATTCCCAGGTCCCCCATTTATTAGTTGTATGGTCTTAGACAAATTATACAACCTGTGTGCCTCAATACTGACATTCTAAACTGGAGTTATTATGAGGAAAATTAAATGATGCATGTGCTTTTCTGAGCCTGGCATAAAACATGCACTCGAATGTTAGCTATTGTTATCAGCTTTTGTGCTCGTCCTATCTATCTTCTTTCACTTATCAAATTCCAGAGTAGTTTATACTTGTTACCTCAATTTCTTCACCTTTGACTTAGCCCTTGGCCTGCTGAATTCTAATTTCTGCCTTCATTAAACTACTGAAATTAGTATGGTAGTAGCAGAATTTACTTTTGGTTTCTCTGCTGCTTCTACTTGAAACTCTTCTCCTTTGGTCTGTCAAATTACTGGTCTACTTCTCATCTCTCTCTGAAGACTGATATGCTGCTTCTGCTGACTACAGTCTGATGTTTCCAGGGTTTCATTCTCAGTCTTCCCTTTATACTCTACTTCGTTTCTAGGGATATTTCATTTACTCTCATGGTTTTCAGCTAATGGCTACTTTTCTCTTTAGCTCTTATCATCTCCTAACTGGTTCTTTCTTAAAAAACCCTTCAATGATACCAATATTAATGTTGCAAAAAAAAAAACTCACCTCATTTAAAAGTTGAATCTCTCTCCCTTCATGTTCTCTGATTATCTCCAAAACAACTAAATCTGAACTTGAACACAAAAATCTTCCTCTTCCAAATCTCCCCTTCATATATCCTTAATATCATCATGTGATACTGCTATCCACCCAGTCCTCAAGTTAGAAACCTGAAAAACAGGGGTGCCTGGGTGGCTCAGTCAGCTTGAACATCTCTGACTCTTCATATCAGCTCAGGTCATGATCTTGCAATCGTGGCATCCAGCCCCACGTCAGGCTCTGCACTGAATATGGAGCTTGCTTGGGATTCTCTCTCTCACTCTCTCTGCCCCTCTCCCACTTGTGCTCACTCGCTCTCTCAAAATAAACAAACATTTAAAAACAAAAAACAAAACAAAACAAAAAGAAACCTGGGACGTCTGGGTGGTTCAGTCAATTAAGTGGCCGACTTCAGCTCAGGTCATGATTTCGCGGTCCATGAGTTGAAGCCCCGTGTCGGGCTCTGAGCCTGGAGCTCGTTTCAGATTCTGTGTCTCCCTCTCTCTCTGCTCCTCCCCCACTCAAGCTGTCTCTCTTTGTCTCAAAAATAAACATTAAAAAGAAACCTGAAAAACATCTATACTACCCCTTTTCCTTCACCCTAACTCCACTATTTCCAATTAATTTTACCTCAAATTTCTATAATCCATTCCTCCATCCATTATAATTGCCTTTAGCTCCAGCCCTCATCTCTTAGAACAACCTCCTAAGAGAGTTCCCTAACTTCTATCTTACCACCTCTGCAAATCAACACTTCACAATGCCAAGAACCTAACACTAAATTGTCAGACTACTGTTCTACTGCTTAAGATCTTTAATCGACTCTCCATGACAAAATTCAAGCTTCTTTGCTTTTTAAGCTATCTAAAATTCTTCTGCCTAAGTCTTCAGCTTCGTATTTTCTGCCACTCCTTGCCTCCCACGTCATGCTTCAGTGATACCGAACTACTAGTAGTTGTTCCTGGAACACATACCATGCTTGTGATGCTTCCAAGTCTCTGTCTCATGCTGATCCCTCATCTAAGACTATTTAGCCCCTTCACTTACTCCTCACCTTCCAAAACCTGACTAAATTCTTATCATTCTTTTTTTCTGGGGGGGCAGGAACAAGTTAGGGAATAGGACACATTTGTGACTTTGACAGTCTAGGGTTTGGCCACAACCCTTTGGCATTATCTCTATCTGAGCACTTCCTACAACCCTGAACTGAAATTAACTGTTTATATTTCTATTCTTCATATGACACTGAGCACTTCTAGGACAGAGAACTTAAACTGCCTTGTTCTCAGTACAGCAATATACTGAGCTCTTCCTCTGACTATGGACTAGAACAGCTTTTGATAAGAGCTTAGAAAAGGGAAAGAGCCTAGAAATCACAGACTTTGTGGTAAAAGAAAGAACGGAACTGGGCAATGAAGAATTGCTTCTTAGAAATACAAGTCTAATCCCAACTATGAAAACATAGTACCAGCCATTCAATGACGGCAGTGTGGTTAAAGTAATGCCCTGCCCACGACCCCCTTCAAAAACCAACCAAAAAGGCATTCCAGGAAAGACACCTATGAAACAAATAGGGGAGAAAGTAGAACTTAACTTTCAGGCAACAGTGAAAATTGTGGTTTTCTGAAAATTACTGCCTGGAGATTTGAAAAACTTAACAGAAATTCTATGAAGTACAAGGAGACTTGTAGGAAATGGATAAATATTTTAGAAGCCATTTTGATCAAAATCCAAAAAAGACCAAAGATCACTGGGTCTCCAGTGCTTTGGCTTAATAAGCCTCCTACTTTCTTTCAATCACGATGTATTAAAAGACATATTCTTCTCAATCTATTATCAGCTTGAGGGCTCTTTTCAGGTTGCTTCTCTCCTGCTAGGTCTGTCTACCTGCTGATAGTAAAAGCTCAAACTGTGTGTTCCTTTCTCCTCCTAATTTTTATTCTATTTGGCTACCACAGCAATCTCCAATCATATCACATGGAACTGTAGAGCTTAGCTGAAGAAAACTCTTATGTTCACTTCTAATCAAACCTTTGAATTTCAAAAGTTCTGATCTTTAGTCTTCACTCTGATGTAGGATTGGTCTTGTATTCTCTTAGTTTAACTATCCCATGTATCAAAATCTATTAGAGGACTGTTTCACTAAATTTGACTATAATTTCATGGGTCCAGCATGGGATAGCACTTATTAAACAATATGGTATGTTCTCCTTTTGCATCTTAACATACCATTAGAAATTCAGCTAGTACAGGGGTGCCTGGGTGGCTTAGTCGGTTAAGCGTCCGACTTTCGCTTAGGTCATGATCTCGCGGTTCGTGGGTTCGAGCCCCGCGTCAGGCCCTGTGCTGACTGCCAGCTCAGAGCCTGGAGCCTGTTTTAGTCTGTGACTCCCTCTCTCTCTGACCCTCCCCTGCTCATGCGGTCTCTCTCTCTCTCTCCTAGAAATAAATTAAAAAAAAACATTAAAAAAAATAATTAAAAAAAAAAAAAAAGAAATTCAGCCAGTACAACTGTCCTCAACGCTGCTGGAAATAATCATATACTAAACGTACTTGATAATGATATGTTTTAAGAAACTTTCATCAGGTGTATTTAGCCTATAAAACCAAGTCACAATACCTTTGCTACCTTAATTTTCAACTCAAAACTACAAAGATAGTCGCCAAATAAATTACTACCAAGCTAACAAGTCAGCCATTCTATTAATAGGAAGCCTATCTAAGAACAGTGAAAAATAAAACTATAAAAGTAGATTTGGGTCAGATTTCAGGCCTTTAATGTGAAGGTTTAACGTTTTAATGTTTTACTCTTCAGGAAAATGGGAGCCTTTGAAAGATGTTTTAGCAAGAGACTGACATAATCAAAGTTGTGTGTTAGTAAGATGAATCTAGCTAGTGGCACTGTGTAGAATGGGTTGGAGCATACAAGTTGAGACTACACTAGCCCCTTCTATCTTTTTGGCTGCCAAACAAATGTGTGAGAACTCACCCCTACAGGGCTCTCCAAATGTCTTCTATTTCCACTCCCACAAACTTTTACCAATTACTTCCCTCTTTTGAAAACAAGACTCTTTTCTCAGTTTTCAAGCTTTTCAGCCTTATCTGAGGTATTTTATATTGCTGTCCCCTTGAATGACTTCCTTAAAACCTCTTCCCATCTTTCATTTCAAAGTAAAGCTCTAAAGGAAACGGAGGAACTTTACTTTGCTTGGCAGTTTTCTTTATTCCAAGTATCCGCAGAACTCCTTGTTTATTTAGTCAAGTGTGCTGTTTCAAAAACGATCCCCTTTGGGGCGCCTGGGTGGCTTAGTCGGTTAAGCGTCCGACTTTCGCTTGGGTCATGATCTCGCGGTTTGTGGGTTCGAGCCTCGCGTCGGGCTCAGTGCTGACTGCCAGCTCAGAGCCTGGAGCCTGCTTCAGTCTGTGACTCCCTCTCTCTCTGACCCTCCCCTGCTCACGCTGTCTCTCTCTCTCTCTCTCTCCTAGAAATAAATAAAAAATATTAAAAAAACAAAACAAAACAAAAACGATCCCCCCTGAGGACAACTCCAACCCAAATCTTATCTGCAAGTCTGCATTTTTTAATTTTTTTTATGTTTATTTATTATTGAGACAGAGAGAAACAGAGCATGAGTGGGGGAGGGGGAGAGAGAGACACACAGAATCCAAAGCAGGCTCCAGGCTCTGAGCTGTCAGCACAGAGCCCAACACGGGGCTCAAATCCATGAACCATGAGATCATGACCTGAGCCTACGTCAGACGCTTAACTACTAAGCCACCCAGGCATCTGCATTTTTAAGGGCCTATACAATGTCTCCACTATGGGTTATTCGACTGTCTCAACAGAGACTCTTTCTCCTATCAAATCTTTTGCAACTCTTCCATTTCTTTTTGACCATGTTCAATTCTTCTAGTTACCCCAGTTAAAAAAAATAATAATAACTTTTCTTCTCTCTTTGAATTTTATTGCACAGATTTGTTAATTTTAAATCCCAGCATTTATTCTCTCAACCACAGTATGCTCTAAGAAAGCAGCTACTCTGTTTTGTCCACCAGAATCCTGCACAGAACACACGACATTGAAGCCTCAGTAAATATCTCTAGACACTGAGAAGGATGATAGAAAGGGGGTACTGAAGAACACAAGCTCCTTAGAGGCAAACTAAAACCCAGTTGTCTTCTGAATACTAGACCAATGCTATTTCTACTATACTGCACTGCCAATGGCCAATCTACCACCAAACCAGATGATTTACTTCCTCAAAAATTCTGCTCAAAGCACCGTCTTCATTTTTACTACCATGTCCTTTTTATGACAAACTTCAATTACTCTAACTGCTTTTTTTCAGTATTCATCCCTCCAAGTCACTCTCCTCTGAAATATGTCTAGCACAACGATGTCAAAATACCATTCTTGGAACTTCATTTATCTTGCTGAATCTTTGCTGTCTAACTCCTTGGGTTAGCCTGTAAAACCTATCACAGTCTCCAAAATACTACTCAGGCTTATCTGCCCACCTCTATCAAGTACATTATCTCTTTTACTCCCTTTCTCCTTGACAATTAAGTACTATCTACCCACTACCCACTACACACACACACACACACACACACACGGAAAAGACCATTATTCATATTAGCAGCACCAGTACTTATTATTTCAATTCATGAACCACCTACATTTGACAGAAGCAAAGTTTATGAGCCACAGATCATTTTCTCTTAAACCCAACTCAAGGCTTTCCTGACAACTCCAGATCTAATCTTTCCCTTCTTTAAGCACCAAGTGAACAATTCAGCTTTATGTATTGTTCACAAATGTTAAAATAGGTATCTCAGAATGTTAAATGTTAAAAGTACAAAAAAAATCTCAGAATTCATCTAATCTGGTAGTAATGACTGGAATGAACAAAATATCCCAAACCTACTGAGACAGAATCCCCAAGGTAAGAATCCTAGGCTTGTGTATTTTTTAAAGCTTCATGAATAATTCTAATGCCTATTTCTAGTTGAAGCAATCCAGTCAGCCCATTTTCAGATAAGACAACTAACACACAAAGAAAAGGTAGAGAAACTTACTTAAGGTCATCTATCAGACTACTGGCAGCACATTATAGTGGTGAAAAAACACAGGCTCAGACTCCGCCTACTCAGGCTTTGGCCCATTGCTTTCGAGCATGAGAACATGGGCAAGTTGGTTAACTTTTTTGTGCCTCTCTTCTTCATGTTTAAAATGGCATGTCTATCGCCTGGGTGGCTTAGTCGGTTAAGCGTCCGACTTTCACTTAGGTCATGATCTCGCGGTTCGTGGGTTCGAGCCCCGTGTCAGGCTCTGTGCTGCCTGCCAGCTCAGAGCCTGGAGCCTGTTTCAGTCTGTGACTCCCTCTCTCTCTGACCCTCCCCTGCTCACACTGTCTCTCTCTCTCTTCTAGAAATAAATAAAACATTTTTAAAAATTTAAAAATAAATAAATAAATAAATAAATAAAATGGCATGTTTATCTCAAAAGAGTTGTAATGAAGATAAAATACTTTAGTGGATATTAAACACTTAGAACATAAATTAGCACCCATAAAAGGCTCACTATTAATAATGTAAAAAAGTATTACAACCGAGCTCTAAGTTTTATGCCTTCTCCACCACACTAGTATGTATGTATGTGTATTCTGACAACCAGCTTGTATACTCCCGAGGGCAGAGCTCAGGTCTCCTGCCTCTTCAGTATTCCCCACCACACCAAATATACTTACTGTTGGTAACCCAGTATAGTTTTGAATGAATTTATGGATTCCTATTCCTGAACCCTGACACCTCTGCCATCCTAACTGTACCAAATCACTCAGAAGGAATGAATAAGAACTCCTATAACAGTGCTTACTATGAGCAAGGCACTGTTTCAAGCACTTTACATATTTTCTCCTGTTAGATTACAAATACTCTATAACAGGTAATACAAAATTAGTATCTATAAGCCACAAAACATTTCCTAACAAAGCTAGGTGTTACTTCTATGTAAAGTATAAAACAATTTTAGCCATGATTCATTACAAAATAAAGTCCTAAAATAAAATCAAACTTTCTTTCAAAAGAATCTGCATTTATGAAATAAGGTAATCCCAAGGGATTAACATTCTTATACTGCAAACACTCAAAAGAAGTTTCTCATTTCTTTGCAACATGAACAATTTTACTTTTTGAAGCTTCTTTAAATATGGCCTTGAAAAACAAAACAGGTAACATACAATCAGCAGTAAAGTATAATCTGCAACATGTATGTATTATGTTTCAAATAAAGAGTTCTAATTATGTATAAACTACTAAACCCAAGTATCTCATACATGTTTGTACTTGAAGAAGGCTTGAAAGAATAAAGCACTAAATTTTTTTATAAAATTTTCTCTTCCCTTTCATTACATGCACTAGAATGTTAGCCATACATATTGACTTATTTCTCTATTCAGATAGTTAAAAAGGTGAAAAAATAATTTAGGAGTTCATGAACAATGGAAAAATGAAATAACCAACGTCTAACAGTAAGTTAGTTGTATCTCTTGTTTTTTCATTGCCAGCCAACCCAACTACCTGCATCCATTCCAATATATCCTCAAATATTTAATAACCTAAGAAGTTGTTATAAAATGCAACCATGTCTTTTAAAAATAACTCAAAGGATATTATAAATTATTTGCCATATTTTACTGGACACAAGTGTTGGAGTTTTACACAAAGATCTTGTACCTCCCTGTCACATCGTCTTTCACAGATTTTTTCCTTGAGGCAATCTGGATTCATCTAATTTGTCTGAAAAGATCTGACACTGCTTTTAATAACCCAAAACCTCTTTTAAGTGCTTGACGCTTTCTTTGGAATGTATATCCTAGAGCAAAGATAAACTTTACTTCCCAAAGTTTTCCACAAGAAAGACTTATTTAAAGATTGAGATGCAGTTGGCATATGATTATGTTTGTTTCAGGTATACAATATAGTAAGTAATTCAATATTTGTATATTATTTATGATATGATCACCACAAAGTACATCCACACAACACAGTTACAATTTTTTGTGTGTGAAAACTTTTAAGACCTACTCTCTTAGCAGCTTTCAGATATGCAATACACTATCATTACCTAGAGTCAATGCAAGAAAGACTATTACAAAAAAAGTCATCAAATGATTTAAAGAGGGATTATTTTATTATTTTATTTATTTTGAATATTTATTATTTTATTCAGAAAAGACCTATGGTCTTAAAAAAGTTACAGAAACAAAACAAAGAGAATAATTTCTCCAGATGAAAGACAGAGCTGTGATTTGCAAGGATATTTCTAATTATTATCCTAAAAATGATAACAATGCTTATACAGTTTTCTTGTCTCTTATATTTCTGCTCACTTATGCATATTAACAAATGAGTAAGAAAACACCAAAATTATCAGAGAAAAAGCAATAAAAGAGGTATAGGAAAAAAATCACAAACCAAGAAATATTGCCTCTAAAGTCTATGAAAACTGGATGACATACTCAGAAAAATTACTACTGACTCCAGAAAAGCCAACAAAACAGACAACCTTGATTTAAACATCTATCAAGTCTCTCCAGTGTGACTGTCACTTTAGGGCTCTCCCAGTCTCCACAGTCTGTCTCTTCCAATGTACTCTCTGTCTCCACAGCGATCTAATTTAAAGATCAATCTGACCTCCTGCTCTTGTTTAAACTACTACACTGGCTCATCCTCTTAGCCAGGTTAAAAGTCAGAGTTCATTTGCACAATAATCAAGTCCCTTCAACATCTGGCCTAGTTTCCCTTCCCATCTGGACCCACATATACTCTAGGAATCTTCCATCTGCCTGAAACAAAATTCTTCCATCTTGAACTATCCATCCTGCAAAGGATTTTTACAGATGAGTACTGAGACTAACAGAAATAACTTGTCCAAGGACATAGAGCTAGTGATAGAACATATACAGAATAAAAATTCTACCCTTGGTGTTCCTAAAGACCTTTGTAACTATTTTTTGTAGCTATTATATTTGTCATATCCATGTTAAAATGTCAGATTTTATTCATTAGCACTAAACATGAACTTCTCCAAGATGATCCTATTGGGTGCAAGAATAGACTTTTTTTATTTTAGTCTTAAACCAGTGGTGCTTAGGTAGCTCAGCTGGTTAAGTGTCTGACTCTTGAATTTAGGTCAGGTCATGATCCCAGAGTTGGGGGATCAAGCCCCATGTCCTGCTCTATGCTGAGCATGGAGCCTGCTTAAGATTCTCTCTCTCTCCCTGTGCCCCTTACCCCTATTCACACACTCTCTCTCTAAAATAGTAAGTAAAATAAAATAAAATAATTCTGGTAAGGGATGTTGATTAATGGAAGAGGGAGGCTATGCATGGGTAGAGAAGGAATATAAAGGAAATCTCTGTAACTTCTACTCAATTTCGCTGTGAACATAAAATGGATCTATAAAATGGTCTTTTTTAAATTAATCAAAATTTACTAAGTTGAATATAAGGATTCACACTTATTATGAAGGTCAGCTGGTCACACATCAATAACAGCAGGGATTATGTAGTCAGAAACCTAAGTAAAAAAATAGAAGTTCCACAAACAGTGGGATTTACTTCCAGCACATTATGATGCACTGGTGTTTACATGTGCCAAATTAAGTAGACTTAGGGGTTATACTATTTAGTTTTAACTAAACTGACTCTCACAACATTGAGAAGTAGCTTTGAAAAAAATTCCTGCAAAGACTGCAAATAACTACACAAGCAGAAGTCAACAAAAAAATTACAGGGCTAAGACTCTTAACTAGTACAAGCTATTCCTCAACCACATCACGATGTAAAACAATCTAGTCAGCCAATGACAAAGCTCTCACCAGAAATTATCACTTGAGAATAAAAAAGTACTATTAACAGAAAGTATTAGATTGTTTATTTTTCGCATCTTTTTTAAACATCTAATTTATGTAACTTATGAGTATTCTATTATACGAATATCATATTGGCACACGCATATAACTTACAATCAAGCACACATTAAAAGGTGCATGCACATGGGCATGTAGTTTTACGGGCGGGGGGCACACTCAAAATTTTTTTGAATACTCACTGCTTAAAGCACAGATTAAATAGTTTTCCTCTTTAGGATGATGACCAATCTTCCCAGTTTGCCAGGACCAACGGCAGTATATCAGGCTGCAAGATGCCTCCCAGAGAGGTCCCAGCCCCAATCCTGAATATGTGACTTTACATGCTAAAATAGTCTTTGCAGATGTGATTAAATTAAGGATGTTGAGATGGGGATATAATCCTGGATTGTCTGGGTAGGCCCAATGTAATCACAAAAATGCTTGTAAAAGGAGGCAGTAGGATCAGTCCATAGTAGATGTGAGGATTGAAGCTAGAGGTTGGAATGATATGAGGAAGGAGTCACAGAACACAGGTAGCTCTGGAAGCTGAAAAGATTCAAGAAAAAGATTCCTTTTTTAAAATTTTATTTAATTCTTTTTTTTTTTTAAATATGTTATTTATTTCTAGGAGAGAGAGAGAGACAGCGTGAACAGGGGAGGGTCAGAGAAAGAGGGAGTCACAGACTGAAACAGGCTCCAGGCTCTGAGCTGGCAGTCAGCACTGAGCCCGACGCGGGGCTCGAACCCACGAACCGAGATCATGACCTAAGCGAAAGTCGGACGCTCAACCGACTAAGCCACCCAGGTGCCCCTAATTCTTTATTTTTGAGACAGAGACAGAGTGCGAGCAGGGGAGGAGGAAAGAGAAAGGGAAACACAGAATCAGAAGCAGGATCCAGGTTCTAAGCTGTCAGCACAGAGCCCAAAAGAGGGCTCGAACTCACGTACCATGAGATCATGACTCATGACCTTAGCCAAATTCAGATGCTTAACTAACTGAGCCACCCAGGTGCCCCAAGAAACAGATTCTTTTACCTCAGAAACTTAAGAAAGAACTAATTCTGCTGACACCCTGACTTAAGCCCAGTTAAGACTTATTCCAGAACTGTAAGATAATAAATGTATGCTGTTTCAAGGCTCTAACTCTTTGACAACTTGTTACAGCAGCAGTAGGAAATCATACAGGGAATTCCTGGGACATGGAACTCTGAGAAAACCAGGATTAAGTTGGTTACCCTATTTTGAGGTTTTCCATGCCCAGAACAATGTATGGTACATAACGAGCTTGGGAAAATCTTTGTTGAATATTTTATGATGAAATATATAGATAATATAACTTTACTATTTTATAAAGATCTGTCATATGTATTATCTCATTTCATCCTTCTAACAATCCCATGAGGTGCGAATGAATTATTTTCCTATGTTTAGCATATAAGAATTAAGGTGCAAACAAATTACGTACCATGTGTAAGGACACCTATCTAGTAAGCAATGGAGCCATACCTAAAATACAGGTCTTCTGACCTTTGACAACAGTCAGGATCCTCCACCACGGATCAGGCTGCCTAGATTCCAATCCAAGCTTCTAAACTTAATAGCTGCCTAACCTTGCCCAATCACTTACAAATTACTTAACTTTTCTAATTCCTTTAACTATAAAATGCAAAATGAGGTTTACAATAATACTTACCTCATAGGGTTGTTGTGAAGAGTGAATGTGGTAAAATGTGTCAAGTACATACCACAGGCTAGACACAGAGATAGAGGACAATAAATATCACCTATCATTATAACTCTGTGCTGTGGCTACAGTACACTTATACCTAAAATACTCTGTACTACTTGATCAAGAACCACATACTATATGCAAAAGTAAAAAATAGCAACCAGAATGAATAACATGGAAGGATGGGTTTCGTGTGAAAGTAATCTAATGTTAGAACTCTAGGCTGAAAAGAAAAAGAAGGGCGAATAATCAAGATCTATATAGGTGTGAGAGTCTAAACAAGGAGATAACAAAATTCAGTAATATTGGTTGGAGGGAGGAGAGCTTAGAAACTAGAGTACTGTAGGGGCGCCTGGGTGGCTCAGTCAGTTAAGCATCCGACTTCTGCTCAGGTCATGATCCCACGGTTCGTGGGTTCGAGCCCCATGTCAGGCTCTGTGCTGACAGCTAGCTCAGAGCCTGGAGCCTGCTTCAGATTCTGTGTCTCCCTCTCTCTCTGCCCCTCCCCAGCTCATGCTATCTCTGTCTCAAAAATAAATAAATATTTAAAAAAATTAAAGAAAAAAAGAAACTAGAGTACTGTAGTACTGTAGTATGAGCATACAGCATTCATAAATTACAAAATGTAACAGCATAAAAAAGAAACAATCACAAAATCTGGGACAATTTATGAATGACAAAGAAGATAAAAATGACTATTAAGAGGAGCTTCACTCTTCCATAAACATCTGTTTACCCTTACAATGCCTTAATATATCCATTACTGGTAAAGGGGGAATAGAGATGTTGGGAAATGACATACAGACCACACTATAGCAAGAATCAGACCTTCTGTTGAATCAGTGCAATAATTTCAATATTACATTTTCCCAAGGAAAAGTCTCAAAGACATAACATATCCTCTGCCCATCACTACCATGTACCACTCCTCTTCTCCAATCTCATCATAACCCTTCCAAGAAAATCTCAAGTCTAAATATCCTCTTTTCAATCCCCTTTAGTAAAGAATAATTAAATATCCCTAAAGTTGGCAGTCCAAACTAGTCTCAAAATATACTAACCCAATTGTTTCTAAAGCTAAAGTTTCTTAAACTTTTCACTCTTTACTTAACCTCTCAATATCCATTCTTCACTGTGAGAGTCAACAAACTTTATAGAACTTTATGACTACTACTTTCAATACTAAGCTGACTAATTTTTCCCCCTAACAGGTCATGATCTTCCCACTACTGCTAATGAATAAAGCTGAGAAACCATATTGAAATTAGCCTGAACAAAAGATAGCCAGCAGTTACACAAAGAAACAGAAGCATGGTTACTTTAAATACACAAATGATTTTAGGAAATACATTATAATGTTTGATTTCATCTCTACCATCCACTTAAAATTTAAGGGAAAAAAATCATGTTTAAGGATACAAACTTGCAACTAATAGATAACTACCTCCTGAAGATCTGGTGTGGGGTATAGTGCATATAGATAAGGATATTGTATAACAATCATTAAACTTCCTCTGAGACTAAGTCTTAATTATTCTGACCACAAAAAAAAAAAAAAAGGATCATTCTATGTGACATGATAAAGGTAGTAACTATCACTACAATGGCAATAAAATTTCAATATATAAATGTATCAAATCAACATCTTGTACACCTTTACACAATGCTATATGTCACATATATTTCAATTTAAAAAATCAGAGATACTGGTACATTTTAAACTTGAATGAAAAGTGTAACCCTTGTCCTAGGAGCCGTTTCAGAAAGTGCTGGTGAAAAATAACATGGTCTAAAGATGGGCAAAACCAAGGAGAAAGAGGAAAAAAACGATACATAACCTATAAACTACCAAGCAGCCCCCAGGAAAAGGTGGGTATGAGCAAAAGGTTCTGGTATCTCACCTGCAAATTTATAAATGTAAAAGGCGGTGAGTGGACTCACCTACTGCACACACTGCTTCATACCCAACATGATACTAACAAGTAGAAAAGGGGGAATGACAATAGTCCTATTAAAAGGGTTTGGAATTAAAAGTCAAAAGTCCAAATGGTTTATTCTCTAAAACTTCTATCAATCTTCCAATCAAAATTCCTCAGCCAGGTAAGTGTTTTTCTTTCCCTCTTATTTATGTGACCAACAACTCTACAACTTCTTTATCCTTGGAATCTATTTGGCACCCATAAAAATGAAGATAGCGTGGGTGTTTTCCAGAGATAAACAAAACAAGACACTTAGTTTCTCTAGGTTTTCATATAATAAACAGCAAATCACTCTGACCCAAGAAGCATCTTTCCAGTCAGCTGAAGTCACACGTCTCTAAAGAAATTCCGTCGGAAGGGGGAAATGTCTTTTCCAAGTACAGTGATGGCAACCCTTTCACTGACAAGCTCTCTCTGCGCCTCAGAGACGCCCAAATATGCCAAGGATCAACAGAAACTCCATAAACTTTAGGAACAAAGCATTCTTCCCGCCTTCAAAATACAGGACGTATCGTCCCATTACTAAGGGACAGCCTCCAAGCCACACACCACCAGAAAGTACCGTACACACTACACCGAAGACACTCTAACCCAACGGCTTTCCATCACTTGCTTTCTTGAGAAAGTGCTTCCTAACGTCCCCCAAAGTTTCCAGAACAGCAGCCCGAAGCGCACGCGAGGCCAAAGTCGGCTAGTGGCTCCAAACTACGGCTTGTACATTACTCTCACCCCCGTGACAATCACGTTTTCTTTAAAAATCGCACGTCGGCAACACACCACATACGACACTCTTTCTGCCCGTATCATACCACGAAAGCGAGCGGCTGGCAGAAAACCCGGGCAACTAACTTAACCTACCACCTATCCGACAACTACCCAAACACCCCGCCGTCTCCAAGCGGCACAGTAACTGAGTACAAAGGCACTCAGGTGGTCCCTTCTGCTCAGGCACCTCTCTCTCTCCCACTTTGTACGTTCTAAAACACACCGTGAACACCTCCCAGAGCCCAGTCAGGCCGGCCGGAGGCAGAGGCGCGAAGTAATCCGTGTGTCGCTCCGTAAAAGCATTGGAGACCCCGCACCCTAAAAGCCAAGATGACTGGAGGTGGGGATGTGTGACCCGGGCTGCTCCCCTCTTCCCCTCACGGGAAACTCCCATATGGTCGCGGCAACTCACCAGACCAGGGAGCACAGAGACAGGCAGGAGACCAGGGCCAAGGCCCGCCGATACTTCTTCATCTTCTCCTCCTTTCCCCTGCCAGAAGGCGGCACATCCTCCCGGCAGCCGCCACTGCCGAGGCCAAGATGGAGGAGCCGGAGCAGGAGCGAGAGGATGGGACCGAGAGTCCTTAGGGCTGCGGCACTGGGGGAGCGGCTCCTCAGCGGCTCGCGTCCTGGCCGCCCACTCCGAGGGGCCCACGGCGGCGCCGACAGGGGCACTTCACAGGGAGACTCCTGGGACTGCCGCTGCTGCCGCAGCCGCCGGCTCGTCCGCGCCCGCCTCCTCCAGCCGCCGCCGCCACTGCCGCCCCATATCCCCCCCGCCCGCCCCGGCTCTCGCTCCGTGCTGCCGGCGACCAACGGCCGCTGCGTACTCGTCTCCCAACAGCCAATCGCCGGCGGGGCCGCGCCACCTCACACACCGCTGAGCTGGAAGTAGACGCGTCACCCACGTCCCGCGGCGCTCGCGCCCCCACCAGCCTCCGCGCGGGCCACGCCCCCTCCGACGTCTCTGCCGGAGCAGCCGGAGGGGGGAGGACACAAAGCGCCAGAGCCGGTGTTGCCGCCGCCCCGCCCACCTCAAAGTCCGCGCGGTCAATGGCTCACATTCAGGAAGTCGGAGAGGAGCCCCGTGATCCTCAGCGGTCTTTTCCGCGTAGGTCCGGCCCCTCGCCCAGGACTTGCCGGCGTCCGCGCAGGGCCTCTTGGGAGTTGTAGTTTGCCCTCTGGAACGCTCCTCTCCCATTCCCTGTTCCTCCTAGAATCAGTTTTTGATGGAGAGGTCATTCCTCCAGAATGACCAGCTTTGGAATTGTTACACTCAGTTTTCCTCTTTTGAGCACAGTTCGTGGGATGGCCTAGAATGACGGTGGGGAAAAAAGCTATACTAGTAAAATTCAAAAGGTGTTTTCCTGGTGTCGATGGGCCCGGCCCATCGAGTTGGGTGCTGATTGGTAGGAAGAAAGAGGTGTGCCCAGATCTCCTCTCACTTGATTGGTTGAGCGGAAAGTCTCGCTGCTTCTTCGCCTCAGGGAAATTTCACTGTCCCTGATTCCTCTGTTGGCATCAGTTGGGTTGGTATGCATTCTGTTGGATTTGTGCTTCGGATGCAAGGCGAAGGAGCCGGAAAGGAAAACTTGGTCTCCTGTTGAGGAAGTTGGAATTCAGCGAAAGCGAGGAAGGCGGTCACGTACACACGCCTATTGCTACTGTGCGGAGCAAAAAAGTGTCTGGTTCTCAATCTTTAGTAAGGATCAGTGTGCCCACCCTGGATTTTTATGCCACTGGGGTCCCTAATGATCTCTCGGTAGCTGGTGTCTGTCTGAAACTCCAAAATGCTTCACTGCTTTTCTTCTCAAGCGCCTCTTGTAGCTCTCTTCTCTTAGACGGCAGAGAGCAAGTGGCTTTAGCTTCTGCTCAGGGCAGAAGACGACGTTTGGCCGCTGGCCTCATGTGTTCCTTCATCTGTCTCAGGTGATATACCTTTCCTTTCACACTGACGCTGAGAGGAAGTTAGTCTCTTCTGAGAGATACTTCTTTTATTATACAAAGACGTAAAAGTGTAACTCAGTAGTGTTTTCCGTTTTTTGTCTTCGCTGTCAGGAGACTCAGAACTGTTTTCCCCAGAAAGCGCCCAGACAAATGGAGAACAGAGTCTCCAACTGTCTGTGCTGTGGAACATGGCATAATGATAAGCTTTTAAAAATGTTTGAAGCGGATATTATTTTTAATGTTTATTTATTTATTTTGGGAGAGAGCGAGGTGGATAGGGACAGAGAGAGAGAAGAGACCGAGCATCTCAAATGGGCTCTGCGCACTGACACTGCGGAGCTTGAGGCAGGCCTCGAACCCACAAACGGTGACATCATGACCTGAGCCGAGGTAGAGAGGAGCCAAAATAGAGTAGGATGCTCAACTGACTGAACCACCCAGGTGCCCCTTAAAGCAGACATTATTAAAGCATGGGCCACATATTGCCAATGTGTGGTAGGGGGAAAAATGAAACACCTTAGTAAAATGCCCTTTTGATGCTTAAATTTGAGCCACGAAATTTCCTTATAACCCTTTAAGTTGAATTGTTTGTTAATTGTATTCCCAGGGACCTGAATGATTTAACCCATTCTAAGACACTGGAAATAAGTCAACTGGATATATTTATAAAATTCTATAAATGGTGATTTGGCTCTAGAGGAATTTACCCTAAACTGATTTTCCTGGCAATAATTAGGTGACAGTTCCAATGATCTATGGATACCACTCTTAGTATATAACAATAAAATCCTTTCGATCTCTATTTCTCCTTCAGTAGGCATACGTTTATCTTCTCAAGAGCAGTAGCAAATGATGATATTAAAGTTAAAAAGAAAGGGTGCCTGGGTGACGCAGTCGGTTAAGTGCGGACTTCAGCTCAGGGTCTGATCTTGTAGTTCGTGGGTTGGAGCCCCATGTCAAGGCTCTGTGCTGACAGTTAGGAGCCTGGAGCCTGCTTTGGATTCTGTCTCCTTCTCTCTCTCTCTCTCTCTCTCTCTCTCTCTCTCTGCCCCCCTCCCCCACTTGTGTGCATGTGTGCACTCTCTCTCTCTGTCTCTCAAAAGTGAATAAACATTTTAATTTTTTAAAAAAAGAAAATAAGAACATAGGGACAACAGAAAGATGGGGATTACTACGTTGGGCACCCTTTTCCTTTCGTTCTAGGACTTACTTTATTCAGGTTAGGGAATTTAGTTGCTCTTTAGGTTACCCTTAGTAGATTACAACCAAGGAAGTCTTATTTAGAATACATGCTTAAGTCAAGGCTGACAAGTTATCAGGCACTTTTCAATCCCTTTCTCCAAACCAAAAGCCCACCCACTACTTTTCCACAAGTCCCTGCAATGATCTTCTAAAATATACAGCTGGTGGACAGAATCTTTCTCCCCTTCTTTCCTTCCTTCCTTTTTCCTACTGTTGAGCTTTACTGATACCCCTGTGGCAAGGTTGCCTTTCACCTATTCAGTCATTAGCTCTCACTATTTCAACCAATAAATATTCTCTTTTCTTTCTGCCTGTTTCATTTCCATAGCTCCATGGTAAGGCTTAGTCTTCAGTCCTCTGAGCTTTTTCATTTTTTTCTTGGATACTTCATAATTTCAGTTATTAACTGTATTGTTGACTCCCAGGTCTGTAGCCAACCTCTCTTCAAGTAGTTGCTGGACATAGCATTTAGATACTCTACCATCACTTCAAATTTCCCTCAATAAAATAGAACTCATCTTCCCCATTAATTAGCTTCTTCACCTGACTTTCTATTTGTGATAGTTTGTCCTTGTTTTAAGACTTCAGATAGTGAGAGTAAGCGATGTTCCATGGAGTTGAACTTTGAAAAACTGGATGTTTTTCTACATGGCTGTTAAATAAAGGGGAAAAGTATGTTATGACTCAATATGTAAATATAACAAGAAAATTAACTTGAATTACAAAATAAATTTAGTATAGAGAAATGCTACTATATTTAAAGTACAACATTTGTCAAAAAATGGCAAGAAGGAACATAGAAAACATGCATTTAATCTTTAAGACGTGGGCTAAGTAACCACCATCTACCACCTCTTAACTATACCGCAACGGTTCTAAACCAGGGGCAATTTTTCCCCTTGGTGGGGGGGGGGGGTATGGCAATATTTAGAGAAATTTTTGGTTGTTATAGCTAAGAAAGTGCCACATCTAGTGGATAGAAATCAGGGATGCTACATCCTACAATGCACAAGACAAAAATTATTTGGCCAAAAAGTCAAAAGTGCAAAGCTTGAGGAAACTTTGCTATAACAGAATCTCCCAACTCAGTAACACCTATAACTCATTGACCACTCATGTGGACAGAGATCCTAGGATTATTCCAGAAGTCACCAAGGACTTCCTTAAACTGCCTGATGAACATGAGTTCTTCATTCCTAAACATTGTCCAAAAAACTCTGGACAGCTCAAGTCTCTGCCCTGAGATCAGATATTCTGCTGATAGTGAGAAAGAACAAGCAGATCTCAGAAAAGGAGCCAACACCTCTGGCCATCTCCTTTGTCTTTATTCATGTATAAATCATATTTAAGAAGCTCCTGAGAAAAGATCTTTGTCCAGTTTAAGTTAGTGATATTCTATAGGAAGCTGTGGCATATTTTGAATTGAAATGCTGTCTACCTCTTTCAATGCTGAGATACTATGTATCTTTAAGAGGAACAGCTGACACTCAATGATATCAGCTGCTTCCAGAGTGAAAGCTAGTTGGAGATGTGAGTGAAAGCCAGTTAGGACAAACATCCCCTTGAAATCAGTGAAAGAAAGGTTAGGGATTTGAGAAAAGATGAATAGACAATAAAGGGGACTAAACCAGATGAAAAGAAGGATGAATGTGGCAATCAGCACTTAATATGTTAACTACCTGTAGACACAGTACAAACAGAGCTTTCTCCCTGTTTGTCCCCACTCCATTTGTTGCTGCTTTCTTTGAGTGTGTGTATCCATGGGCACAAAATGTCTTCTACCTTTTATTAGTTACCCCTTATTTAAAGAGAGCCTAAACTATTTTGTCAAATCTAGCCTAAGGGAACACTGACAATGTGGCTGCCTCAGGAGGTAAAGGTAGAACTAGGAGAAAGAGAAACTTTCTCTAGGACAGCCTGAGAACTCAGTCCCTTAACAGAAGAATCAAAATCTGCAATGTTGGCTTATTCACATCTGTTTATACTGCAAGCAACAAAATACAACTTTTCCCTTTAAAAAATATTCTACTTTATGATCCCAAATTTAATCCTCTATTGCTGGTTAATATATGTCTATTTTGAGGGTACATGAGTTTCAGGAAGCTAATAATGGGATCAGCCAGAGGAAGGATAACTCAGGAAGTGGGTGATAGGAAGAAATAAAAAATGGTTTCTAGGACAGAGGGTGGTCTTTACATAAATAGGAAAGTAGGGAGTTGCAGGTCTGCAGGGAAGGTTAGTTTGGAAGTTTAGTATTGAGTTTGAGGTTCTGGTACAATATCTAACAAGAGTTTACAAATACAAAATTCCAAAGAGGGAGAGAAAAGCAGCAACTGAAGACAGCATATTAGGGGTCTTACTGCTGTGCACTTTGTTATCTGCTGAATAAGTCTCAAATGAGGCTTCCTAAAACATTACCTACATCGTGTCCTTGTTTTGATGACAAAAATCTCTAATAGATATTAAATATTTGTTGAATAAAGTCTTGCCTCCTTGGGCTGGCATTTGAAACTTTCCATAATCCAACTTAGCTGAGGGTTCAAGAATCTGTCCCCACCATTTCCTTTCATGGCTCAACCTTCTCACCAAACTATACCACTTGCCATGTCCTGAAACACCTGTGTTCTCTGTTCTCATGCCGTTCTGTCTCTCTGAGCAGTGTATAAACTCCTTATGCAAGAGGTCATGTGTTATATATACATAAAACACACAAAAATATTATTACAGGAACCCAAGAAATACATTTTAACTTAAGTATTACTTCATGTGTCTACTTAGGCTGAATTGCAATTTGCCCTATAGTTTGAATTTCTGTGAATAGCAAGCTCATAAGGTAGCAGGATTCTTGCACAGTCGTGACATTGAGGCTTTTCTTTCCAGGAAGCAACTTCATTCCTGCCCACACCACTCAGTTGGGTTCTTACCCAAAGAACTGAGCCCAGAATGCCACTTGGTAGAGTTTTTTACATATTTTTTACGTCTTTGTCCCCCATATATGGTAACACCCAAACATTAGTCTGATTAAGTGGTCTCATGTTACAAAGTCCTGAGGGATGTTCTTAAGTAAGTGAATAGCAAAGTTGCCTTGAAGTTTGTTTGTGTGTTTCTTTTTTTTCCTTAGGGAGAGGACCCTTCCACATTAGGATGGGAAGGTTGAGGCAACTATTTAACTAACTACTAGCCAACCATCTCTTCCACTACAAATAGCCAAATTGTTGTTGTTGTTTTTAGCATAACTCTGTTTTTGACTTACGGGGCTTGAATAAGTCAATACTTACCCCTGAATAACCTGGAGAAATAATGTATTCAACAAATATTTATTGAGCTTTTCTTGTATGAAAGGTACTGCAACAGCTATTTGCCTCTAGGAAACTCACAGCATCTTAGCAGTTTTCTTAACCTTCTTCCAGACTGTACCCCTTTGGTGGCCTGGTGATGCCCATTGATTCCTTCTCAGAATGCTTATAAAGGTATAAAATAAAATAATAGATTACAAAGGAAACCAATTATAGTGAAATACAATTATCAAAATATTACAAAGCAAATTCATGATACAGTAACATACGTGCTTTTTAAAAATGCATTAAATAACAAGACCTAGCAGCAGGTCTAGTAACTTCAATAATTCCAAAACACTGATGAGTATAAAAGATATTTCAAGAGTCCTGTAATATGTATAAGTTTTTATTAGTGACATTATAGATACTATTAATAATTTTAAGAATAGTTATCATATTCATAAGAGGGAATTCTAAATTTCAGCAAGAAGTCACTGAAAATAAAGATGTAATCATTTTTCCACCCAAGTTCATGGGCCAGTGAATTGTATATTGGATCCCAGGTTGGGAAGCACTGTCCTAGGGCAATGTTTCTGTTTTTAATTTAAAAATTTTTAAATGTTTATTTCTTTTTGAGAGAGAGAGACAGAGCACTAGCAGGGGAGAGGCAGAGAAAGGGAAACATAGAATCCAAAGCAGGCTCCAGGCTCTGAGCTATCGTGGGGCTTAAACTCAAGGACTGCGAGATCATGACCTGAACTAAAGCCTGGAACTTAACCCGGTAAGCCTCCAAAATGCCCCAGGGCAATGTATTTTAAATTGTGAGTCACAATACATTAGGAAATCCATCGGTACTTTTTAAAAAGTAGGGGCGCCTGGGTGGCTCCAGTGGTTAAGCGTCCAACTTCACGCAGGTCATGATCTCACGGTTCATGGGTTCAAGTCCGCATCAGGCTCTGTGCTGACAGCTAGCTCAGAGCCTGGAGCCTGTTTCAAATTCTGTATTTCCCTCTCTTTCTGACCCTCCCCTGCTCACGCTGTCTCTCTCTCTCTGTCTCAGAAATAAATAAAACATTAAAGAAAAGTAAAAGATAATAATTTTTAAAATATCAGGGGCGCCTGGGTGGCTCAGTCTGTTAAGTGTAGGACTTCGACTCAGGTCATGATCTTACAGTTTGTGAGCTCAAGCCCTGCATCAGGCTCTGTGCTGACAGCCCAGAGCCTAGAACATGTTTCGGATTCTGTGTCTCACTTTCTTTCTGCCCCTCCCCTGCTTGCACTCTGTCTCTCTCTCCCTTAAAATAAATAAACATTAAAAAAAAATTTTAAATAATAACTTTTAAAATATCAGAGTGTGTCTCAGTAAGAGGAAGTAGTTTTTCAGGTATTCTTGTTTCCACGATATATATGTGTGTGTAATATAAATTGTGAATGTCACAATATTTTAGGGGGAAAAGAAAACCCCTTTTTTTTTCTTTTGAGGAAATTATAAGGAGAGTTAAAGTAGAAGGAAGATTTGAGGTGGACCATGACAGACAACTAGGATTTTCACAGAGATAGGAGGAGGGACTATTTTAGGTATGGAGAACAATACCTTCTAGAATCTAATTAAAAACTATCTTGGGGCGCCTGGGTGGCTTAGTCGGTTAAGC
Organism: Proteles cristata cristata; assembly: GCA_017311185.1. Classification (NCBI taxonomy): domain Eukaryota; kingdom Metazoa; phylum Chordata; class Mammalia; order Carnivora; family Hyaenidae; genus Proteles; species Proteles cristata. Next base: position 12,898 of record JAESUZ010001221.1, on the reverse strand, counting down.
GTCCGACTTTCGCTTAGGTCATGATCTCGCGGTTCGTGGGTTCGAGCTCCGCGTCGGGCTCTGTGCTGACTGCCAGCTCGGAGCCTGGAGCCTGTTTCAGTCTGTGACTCCCTCTCTCTCTGACCCTCCCCTGCTCATGCTGTCTCTCTCTCTCTCCTAGAAATAAATAAAACATTAAAAAAAAAAAACTATCTTAAGAATCATCATATGCCTTCTATTATTTTTTAATTATTTTAATGTTTTATTTATTTTGACTGTGAGAGTATGAGTGGGGGAGGGACAGAAAGAGAGGGGAACAGAAGATCCAAAGCAGGCTCTGCACTGGCAGCAGCAAACCCAATGTGGGATTCGAACTCACAAACTGAGAGATCATGACCCGAGCCAATGTCAGATACTCAACCAACTGAGGCACTCCATATATCTTCTATTTTTGCTTTGCTTGACACGTATTTGCTATTTTGTGTATGAAATAAACAGCGATAATGAGCTCTAATCAAATAAAATAAATGGGTGTTTGTTAAACTTATATAAAACACTTCACTTTAGGTCATGTGATGGTTTAATAAGCAGTCAAGGCATTGAAGAGCATTCAAATAATAAAGTATGGTACAAGTACAGAGATCAAAGTGAGTTCAAGATAATTAAGTTGGGTAGAGATAATCCAAGTAAACCATTACTTTTATTTACAAAACCCCCAATAAACAACAGGAAAGGGTTTGTTTGTTTGTTTGCAGATAAAGCCACATGCCCTAGCAGATGAAGGGGCTAGAAGGATAAGGCTTTGAAACTGGAAAGCAGATAGGTAGGAAATGACTTCCTAAAGTAACCATACGTTCATCTTCCAAGAACAATCCTGGTTTACCCATATTAATAGTCCTGGAAAAATTAATAATAGCATCAGCTTTTACTTTCAGATGTGTTCTGGTTTGAACAACAAATAATATATTCATTCTCAACACAGCATACACGAGAAAACTGAATCCTAATTTAGCAATAGGAAATGGCAAAAATTGACCCAATTTGTTTGGGAAATGATAGCACCAAGTACCATTGGAAGTGAGATTAGAAGTACATGTGTTTGTTGGTGGTGATAGTGGGGTAGGGGGTAGCAAATTAAGAAAAAAATAAGTTCATTTCTTTGATGTCTTAATATTTTTCTTTTCCATCCATCTATACTGAATATAAGGAAAGGGAACACAGCCCAATATGATGTTTCCATTTTCCAATTGTTCCATTCAGTCACTAGACTTGAAAATTGGAAGAAAATATGGAGATGTGGGGCAAATGGACACTTCCTTAAGGATTACTTGTCTCTTTCAGAATAAGAGAGTGCTACTAGAACTCTCTTTGCTGCCTCTTCCTTTAGAAACACCTATTTAGTGTTTAATATGTAATCTTTTCCTTGCCTGTTATTTTCTTCTTCCCTTTGTTATTCACATCTATTTTAAAACCATCTTCTAATCATTCTATAAAGTGAAGCAACTACATGGATTATTAAGGAACACTTACTTTGCCTCCAATTATTCAGTCATTACCCTGTTTTGGGGCCTGATGTGTAAAAGTCATTATATGGATCAATTCAGTTTTCCTCTTCATCTTGCACAGGGAGAGAATGTGATATTGGAGTGTATCAGTCTGGAAACCGTTAATGGATCCACATGAACTGAAATTCAGGTAAACTGGTATCAAAGAACCTTTGCTGTTCCCTTCTCCTGTGCTACTTTCAGTTCTTTATATGGAAATCACTCAAACAATTGAACTCATTGGGAAAGTCCATCCCATAGGAAAGTATTAAACATTATCATTTCACGTCACCAAATAATTAATAAAGCATAACAGTGATGTTTCCAGGGAAGGTTGAGAAACTGTTCTGTATATAGAATACAGAAACTTTGTGCAGGCTAGCTCCAAAGCCACTTTCTCTGTGAAGTTCCCATTTTCAGAACACTTCTTTGGAACCCCTCCGTTTTGTGAACTTCCAGAGCATGGATTATTATCTTCTCACTTGCACTATGGTTAGTGTGCCTTTCCCTGGAGGGACGGGAAATGTATCTTCTTTCATCTCTGTATCCTCCACTGCATTTGGCATTATTCTTGGCACAAAGGAGACATTCAATCAAGTGTAACTGTGAAGATGATCATGATAATGATGGTGATGATTCAAGAGACAGAATATTTAAATGTTTTGAGCATCTTCTACACAGAGTTAGAGCTTTTATGTGCATTCTTTCATTCAAAACTGAAACAAATCAAAATACCCCAAGTCTAGAATTGAGCACTGCAATCCTTGTTATATAACTTGTGAGATGGGATATTGAAGTCTGACTTGTTTTGAGTGTTTAGAAACATTCAGCCTTAATTGGACTTTATCAGGATTGTCAGTAGTTATAGTCCCATATCCCAAGATGCAATGGGAAAGAAAAATTATAGCCTAAGGAGTTTGAAAGGAAAAAATGCTTATTTTGAAGAACAAGGATGGGGAAAAAAGTGATTTGTGATCACTATAAGTAGAATTTAAATTTAAATTCTTTAAGATAATTTTGTTTAATCTTAATCTTAAATATCGCACATTTTTATTTTTTTAAAGTGATCTCTACACCCAACATGGGGCTTGAACTCATGACCCTGAAATCAAGAGTCAGATGCTTTCTGAACTGAGCCAATAAAGTGCCCCTAAACATCACATATTTTCAATTTTACCTTTTTTCAGAACCTACTTATAAGCTAAAAATTTAATGAGGTGCATTTATCTGCACAATTACAATAAACTATATCTACTCCTTAGTTAGAGATTCATGTTTGCTGAAAAAAAACCTTAACAGATGGACAGAATATTTTGAACCAATTTCTTTTTTTATTAATTTAATTTTATTAATTTCTTTTTTTACATTGCAATGTTGCCAGTGCAGACTCAATCTGTGAAAGGTGCACGAAATACCTAATTAGCTGTTACTAATTACCTGGTTTTTTTTTCTTTTACCTGCATGAGTTGTTCTTTGGGGTTTTGCTCCACTTTGGTTAATTGCAATTTCTCCTAAGTCTCAATTTCCCAAATTTTCCTTGTAATAGAATCCTCTATAAAAGCATAGTTTCCTAACCGCACCCTAGATTCACAGAATCAGAGTCTTCAGGAGAAGGACTGGGAAATCTGTACTTAATAGGAGATTTTTATTGTCAGACAAGTCAGGAAATATGGTTCTGAAACATTTCTCTGGGCTCCTTGAGATAATATTTTTCAAGACTAAATAAAACACCTCCATTGTCCTGTACTAAAAGTGTGGCTGCAGGAAAGCTCAGGAAACATTATTTAGTCTGTACCATCACTCTGATTGACAACTCACATTCACATTTTAGGGTGAAAAAATGAAATATATTATACATATGTGAATCTCCTCGGACTCCCTCACCCCAACAGGAAACTTGGTGACAGTAGAGTATCATTTTTTTATTTCACCTGTGCTTCTCACAGACCTAGCATAGGTACATAGTAAGTGTGAAATACATATTTCTTGAGTTGAAATAAATCAAATTGTACATTATTGACAAAGCAGGGTGCTGATGATAATTATGTTGGCTTAATTCATTTTTTTGTTGCTCTGCTATCTTCTGCCCACCAAGAGCCAACTACTGTAATCCAAGATTTCTCACTTGGCAAAGGTGAATGGAAGATACTAGAAAAGCTCCTGCCACCGGTCCCCTCTCCCTCATGCATTCCTTCTCTCTGTTTTTTCCCCCCTAATTCCTTCTGTTGAGCTGTTTTGTCCTCTCATACCCAAGTAATGACTTTATTTACAAATATAGAATGTCAGCTTCAATGAGACTGTCACTGTCTCAGCAAAACTTTCTTGTCTTGGTCAGCATATTAATAAAATAAACAGTAGTTCCTAGGCTATAAACCAAACCATTTCAATGATGAAGGTGGGACATTTCATTCTCTAGTGGGAAAGCAACTTACAGCAGATACTTGGTGTCGCTGAATCCAGGGATCCTCTTTCCACCTGAAATAGCTCTGGGCCTGAAGAGCTATTGTGCTCATCTGGCCTTTCCAGCAAAAATTAGGTGCAACTCACTTAGTTGCAGGAGAAAGTATGACAATGGCTGTGGTAAATTGTGTTCTCCGAAAATTCTCACCGAAATTTTTCCAGTCCCATATGCTCTTCTGGAACCTTGTCACTTCCCCTGTCACTTCCTTCTGTCAACAGACAGAGTCTGTCTCTCCTCCCCTTGAGAGGAGAGGCATCATGGGCTTTGTAACTCCTTTGACACATAGAATGTGTTGAAAGGCTGTGTAATTTCCAAACCTTAGTCATAAAAGATCATACAAGGAGGTACAGATTCTGCCTGGACATCTCTCTTTCTTGGACACTCACCCTTCAAACATGGCCTCCATATTCTAAGGAAGCCCAGGTGACATGGAGAGGGCACATGTAGGTATTCTAACTGACAGCCTCAGTTTATATTCCAGTCAACAGCCATCATATACCGGCAGAGATGAGTCAATGAGCCTTCAGATAATTCCAGCCTCAAGCTATCAAGTTACATCAAACCTTACAATCTTCCAGCTGAAGGCTCAGATTTTATGGAGCAAAGACAAACCAGTCCCCCAGGCCCTTATTTACACCTGACCCACAATGCCCTTAAACATAATTGTTTTATACCACAAAGTTTTGGGATAATTTTCTTATATAGAAGGTAACAGGAACAATGGTTAATTTAATAAAAGGAACAGATTACAAAGGTTACCTAGCATGCTGAACAAAGCATTAACCATGGAAATATGCCCCCACATTTCTGTGAGAAAAACAAAAATAATATCCAGTGGTGTGGTGTAAACATAAACTAGGAGAGAATCCTATCTTCCCACCATAAGGTTTGTGAGCCGAATGCTAATAGGAAATTGATGCATTATTCTTAAAGTTTTAATAAATATTATTTTTAAAATTTAGTGATACTTAATTTGGAAAATCCAAACACCAAGAAAACAGTAATTCCACTGCTCAAAGCCATCCACGGTGAATATTTTTCTGTATTTCTTTTCTTTCTTTAAGCATCTGGTCTTAAACATGATTAAGATTCTGTTATAGATACAAAATTTAATCACATATAGTCTTTTCATCCTCTTCTTAGCTTAGTTCCTTCCATCAGAAGGGCCCTGTGCTTCTTTATCCTGCACAGCTGAAGACCTCCTCCCCTGGGAAGCCTTCCAGGACCCCCCAGCCCACAGAGATGTCTACCTTAAAATTGTAGCACTAATTGCCAACACTTTTGCTGTAAAACCACATATTGCCTCATTAAATCCATGTATGTATCTTTTGATGTCTGTTATCATTCATGTAATCTTTTCCATTATGCCTTATCTCCCTAATTAAATTGAAAGTGACTTCAGGGCAGGGACCAGTGTTTTAATCTTTCTAGTCCCTACGCCATTAAAGATATATGTAACAGATACTAAATATCTATTGAAACAAAAGAGAAGGAAGAAGAAAAATTTTATTTCTAATAGTTTCAGTTTACTTCAAAATTCTTTCATCTCAAAACACCACGAGTTATTAATTATCATATATTTGACATGTGTATGGCTATGAATATATAATGAATATCTCTCAGATTTTATCTGGAAAAGGTATTACAAGGTCCACAATTTTTCCATTATTTTTCACAAATATGCCTTTATTATAGAAGCCAACTCAGATATTCACAATTGCTTTTTAAACACCCACATTTTATTTACAGAGTATATTATTACAACATTCTAAGGGTATGTACATACACGATTAAAAAGTAAAGGTTCATGGATGTTTTATTTGCTGTGTCAAAGGTTTCAGGGTACATGCAAACTGCAGGATGAGATGGAGACTGTCTGAGATTGTTTTCATACCAAGTTAGAACTTTCAGGAAAGGGCTGGAGAAGGGAAGGGAGACTATAAACTATTCAGTTTTTTTGTTTTGATCAAGAGCATACAGAAAGAGCCCAAAGCAGCACTTAAGAGGTTAAATGCAATTTAGGGGACATTTTGTCATTTTGAGGAGAGAGAGAGAAAGGAAGAGAGAAAGAGAGAGAGAGAGGGAATCTCTCTAAGTTGAAAAGATTTTTTTTTTTAATATTGAACTGGAGTTTGGGAAGCCTTGGTGAGCTTCTAGCCTCTCTAAGACTGACAGTTACAGGACGAAGGCCAAAGTGGAGAGAGTGAAAAATTAACCCAGTCATGTGAGAAGCCTCATGGAAATGGGTTCTGTGGGATACATGATTAGGACCAGAATGTCTTCTGGTCGTATTTTATGTTCATCACCTCACTAAATTATTCTCTCTGTGTTTTTTTGGAAAGTTTTTAATGTTTATTTATTTTTGGGAGACAGAGAGACAGAGTGCAAGCAGGGGAGGGGCAGAGAGAGAGAGGGAGACACAGAATCGGAAGCAGTCTCCAGGCTCTGAGCTGTCAGCATAGAGCCTGATACAGGGTTTGAACCAACAAACCATGGGATCATGACCTAGGCCCAAGTAGGACATATAACTCACTGAGTCACCCAGGCGCCCCTCTCTGTCTTTACCACCTCTGCTCACCACCCTCTCAGCCATGCTGTCTGCCTTCAACTCTCTCACCAAGATAACAAACACATACACACACCTCACTTTTTTAATGCCTTCTAAATTTTATCAAAAGCGTTGTATCCAGTTTCAGTGTGTTTTCCCTTATTTGTTTTCTTTTTTTACATTTATGTATTTATTTTCAGAGAGAGAGAAAGAGTGCACACACACATGCAAAGGAGAGGGGCAGAGAGAGAGAGAAAGAAGAGGAGAGAGAGAATCCCAAGCAGGCTCGTGCTGTCAGTGTGGAGGCTGGCCCGAGGCTCAAACCCACCAACCATGAGATCAGGGCCTGAGCCCAAAGCAAGAGTCTGATGCTCCACCAACTGAGCCACCCAGGTGCCCCTCCAGGGTGTTTTCATAACAGAGATTAATTCTTCCCTGACTCTTGTGGGTGCTGAGAGTAGAAAGGGAGGCATCGATGCATCAAACTGAGCTCCTCTCGGGAAGCAAAGGAAGGATGCATCTAGGCCTGGATCTCTAATGACAAACTCAGTTCCCTGGTGCAGGAGGCAGCAGCAGGGGGCAGCTGAGCCTCCTGAGTGTGGGTCGTGGTTCAGGTGTGGGATGGGGCCCCAGGCAGTGGGAAGTGCATACAAGCTGAGGTCTGAGGCATGCCCTTTTACCAAGAGAAAAAAAAGTTCAATTTACTTCGAGAGAAGGCTACACATATGTCAGGGTGTTTTAGAAGACAAGGCTTAAAAGGCATTTGGGGGGACTGTAAAGAAGGCCTTGACTGCCCCATCAGCTCCCCACCCTCGTCCCACTCTCTCCTTATCCAGGAGCAGTGTGCTTCTATTTCCTTCCAGGGAGGAACCGATACAGATTCTCAGCCTTAATCTTGAAAAAAGCATCTCATGAGTCTCTTCCATTTCGAAGACCAGCAGATGGTCACTGCACTGGAGGAAAGCTAATTTGCCTGACTGATTAACAGTTTCCTCTTAGAGAAAAAATTAGTAATGAGAGAACTGGGAAAGCCAACGAACCTTCCTCTGAGGTCATCTGAACACTCAGATATTATTTCCTTGATCAGAATATTCTCACTGCATTAAAAACCTGTCCTGATAAATGGGGTGGAAGAGAATATGAGTGCGTGGGTGCAAGGAGCAAGGAGAGAGAAAGAGGAGAGAAGGAGTTGCCAGAGAAGAAGAGGGAGTAATAGAGGAACATGGTAAGTGCTGTTGGTTTGCAATCATTGTGCTGATCCCATGAAGCCACATCTCTGTCCTCCCTCATGGGCCAAGAAAAAACATATTTGAAGGGAGGTTGACCTACAGTGAAGGAAGCCCAAAGAATGGTGAAAGAGATCTTATAGCTTTCTCATTTCTCGTTGATTTTACTGGCAGTTTTTGGTGTGACTTTTTTTTAAAAAAGAAAAGAAGATTTTATTAAAAATGTAAAAACTAGAAGCTGAGTCATGATAGGGTCAATGGACTGATAAACACACTTCATCATAGGAAATAAGGCCTAGGCCCAGGCTTCCTGTTGCAGTTGCTTAAGAAATTGAAACTGCATAGTTAGGAAGCATTCCCTGGGTTCTTCCCTTTGTACCAGAAATAACCGGGGTGAGCCAGGGCTATAGAGAGACGGTCTTCCTTCACACACTTACTTTGTTCTTAGTATGTTTGTTTGAACAGCATCAGGGAGTGCATGAAAGGACAAACACCACGCAATCCTTCTCCTGAAGGCCATAGTCTTGCAAAATAAAATGCAAGACCCAGGTATTCCAACTCTTGCAAATTGTCACTTATCAAGAGACCACAGGAGCCAAAACGCTGCATTCTAAAGATGGTGATGTCTTCAGGAAGGTCTACACAAAAATGAAATTAGCCTTACCAGTAGGCTAATTTAGGGATAATGGATTTTTGTTCTTTAATAATCCATTTGACTATTTTAATTTTAGATAAAAATAACAGCATAGATCCAAAGAGAATCTTTGTATTTGCCAAAAGGGCATTTCATGTGAGGCTGGCACATATTGTATTTATTGGGACAGACTGTGCAGGAATACTTCTTATCTTTAGGTCCCACATTGGTGCATGACTGCCCGATATCACCAGTGCAACATGGCTTCTACCAAGACACAGTTGTCTTTGAACATATGCTACAAAGGGCTTTCGATGAAACCCCATGAGCTGAGGGACAGCCCACACCTATATACTCTATAATTCAAATCTGCTATGTTCACCTTTCATACCTTTCTGCAACATGGTGATCTTGTTTACACTGTAAAAATTGAATACACACATGTAAAGACCTGGGTTTAAATCATGCCATGACTCATGAGTACTCAAATTATGGGTTGCCTTGTTCTCTGTTATCTCCATGCAACTGCTTGCTTTCTGTTTATAAAATTGAAATTAGCAAAGAAGAGTATTTTTTTCTTGCTATTTACTATCTAAGTGTTGGTGGGACTCACTTACTCTGAAAACATGGAGATACGGGTTGGTAGAAGGAACACAGGCTGTGATATCAGAAAAGAAAGCCAGACTCCCAAGCCAGAACCCCAGCTCATCACTCAATACTTATGAGGTCGTGGGTGAGGCTCTTCATTCCTCCAAGTGGCTGTAAAATGAGACCAGTTAGACTCTTCTGGAGGAGAAGCAGGAATCAAATGAAGTGATAGGAACGAACGTTCAGCAAAGTGTCCAACACAGGACAGTCACTCAGGATCATTAGTTGAATCTGATTCTGAACCACTGGGTAGGAAAGGACACAAAACACTTGAAAAACATCCATTAGGACTATTTTTAATCCTAAAAGCATTTCTGTTAGTTGAGGAACATGTTTTGTGTGTTGTACTTACTAATCTGGAGGTTACTAATAAAGTCCTTTTATTTTCTTAACAACAAAGCAATGAATTGCTGAATTTTTTCCAATGAATCTTTTTGGCATTCCAGGCTAAGATCTGCACATAAGAAGTCAAACATAAGCATTATTCTTTAAGTCCATGTTGCCTTCCTCCCACGCACGTATACTTCCAAGAACACTGCCTGTGTGGTCATCCTTATGTTCTGCTTTACTTTTAAGCATTCAATAACTACTTTTGCAAATTTCTTTCATTAATGAGAGAAACATCCTTAGCCTGGGTGAAATATGCTAAATTATTTAAAATATTTAAAGTTGAGAGTCACCAATTAGAAAGATGATGTCTATGTTTTAGGGTGTCTAGATGTCCATTTTCTCAGGGCTGGGGAGGAAGCAAGTTCTCATTTTCAATGAGCCACGGAAGATGAAATGATAGTTCAAAGGCTGTGTCAGCCGACCAGGTGGAGCTCAAGTTTCCCGTTCCTCGGCTCACTCACGATGACTCTGCAGGCGGGGCTTTCTGAGATCGTCATGAATATTCCAGGTGAAGACAGGCCTGAAGCAAGCACAGTCTTGCTGCTCCAAGGTAAATTTGTTATGAGTATTTCCCCACCACTTTATATGGGGGTTAGGGGGAGGGAAGCTACCTCTCGGGCATGTACCTAGAGCACTCCTAGTCTCAAACTGCTATTTATTTGCCTACAAAGAATAAAACTGAAGAATAGCAATAATTATAACAGAAACCAAATCCAATTCTTAACACAGTAACTAGAATACTTTAGTACCAAGATTGGTAATAGAACCGATTCTATTCGTTCTGACTCACAGAGACTGAGTAAATTTTCTAATGCCTTGGTGTCTCACTTTTCCCATCTATAAAAGAACTGACTATACTTATGTAGATTTTCATTATTTGTTTCTGACCATCAGCCCCTCTTTCTTCTGAAATAGTATTCCCTTGTCAGGAAACTGAAATACCCCACCTTGCACCTTGCCCCAAGTGCGAGCTGACCACACCCTCCTGGTGAGTGATTGATCCCATGTGTGGGCACATGACCTGGTTGGAGCTTTCTGAGTCTTTCCCTGGGATTTTCAAACTGGAGTTGGGAAGAAGTGCCATGGGGGGGGGGGGTTGGGAGGGGTTAGAAAAGAGATGGAGACTGACAAACAGCTGCTTGGAGTGGGAGCAAATGAAGTCAGCAGCAGACAGAAGTAGAGATAAGGGATAGAAAATCCTATCAAGTCGGGGCGCCTGGGTGGCTTAGTCGGTTAAGTGTATGACTTTCGCTTGGGTCATGATCTCGCGGTTCGTGGGTTTGAGCCCCGTGTCGGGCTCTGTGCTGACTGCCAACTCAGAGCCTGGAGCCTGTTTCAGTCTGTGACTCCCTCTCTCTCTGACCCTCCCCTGCTCATGCTGTCTATCTCTCTCTCCTAGAAATAAATTTTTAAAAAAACTAACTTTTCAAAAAAAAAAAAAAAAGAAAATCCTATCAAGTCAAGATTGGGAGTTCCAGTTTCCCCAAGGTGGTTACATCTCTCTCCTTCCTGAGAATGTCTGGCTATGTGAGACAAGGCAATTTTCTTTTACCTAAATAGTTCAAGTTGGATTTCTGACTCTTGAAATCAAAAGAATTCCAATTTCCTTGCCCTATGTATTCAGAGACAACCTTAAGAATATAATTCCTCAGATGAAAGGAGCAATGTAAATATTTTACATGATGGAGCACTGAGATCATTTTTTCCAGCGTTATAATCCATTTCTTGAAAACAATTAGAAATGACAAGCAATACTGTTGTTAACTCTACTTGACAGGGTGCACAATTCATAAGAGAAAGAACAGAATATTTGTTAACAACTTACTTCCTCTGCAAAATCCAAGTTTTAAAATTACTTCAAACAAAATTATTTCCTAATCATTGAACCCAGTGACTGTTTTCTTCCTTCTCTTAGGTCTCAGGTTAACTTGTCCAGCTGTGTCCGTAGAGCCCTCTCTGTTCCTTGGGAAATTTTACCCCGTCACTTGCAAGTTTCCATCCATTAGATTCCTTATTTGTATCTCCAGCCTCCATCTCCACTGATCCCTTCCCATCTGCCCACTTGTATCCTTACGTCTTCCCTGCCTTAATAAAACTCCCCCTACCCACATTCTCTTCCTATAATACAGATCAAACTATTTCTTTCCACTGAATCAAACAAACCTAGAGTGAGAGATACAATAACTTGACCAGATCTAAGCTTGATCAGAGCTTCATCAGTTTCAGCTGATCAGGAATGTGATATAGTAAATTAATGTGCACAAATTACTGTCCAGTCTGTGTTGCAATTTGCTCATCTGTAAATCTGGAATAATAATATTACCTACCTAATAGGGTCTGTGCAAGGAGGTAAGACATGCCTAGTATTTCGTGAAATTCTAAATGCACAGCTACGCTCCCCGATCAACATTGATTATCATCAGCATTATCATAACCTGGTCTCCATTTCTTCCCAGGCTTCTTTTCCCCATTAACATGCTGCCCTGTGTCTTTTCTCCTCCTGGGCTGCTCTGCCCACCAGTTCTAATCTTTGAACCCAGCTCTTCTCAGCTGTTATTAGCATTTGGCTTCCTGGCTTACCATCTGCTATTGGCATCTCACTCCTCCTTTAGCTTCTCCGGCTCTCTTCTTAGTTCTTAAATTCTTGTCAGTCTCTTGACAAGCTCCATTTTCTTCTTTAAGGGATGCTTTACTGCTGTTGATTCATTGGTTCTCTTTCTTAGTGAAAAGCAGGGCCATGTTCAAACTGGATCCAGAACCCAAGTGGTGAAAGGTATCTGTTGGGCAGGTTTGCGGACCACAGATTTCTCATCAAGGTAGGCAAGTTTTGTTTGGTGCTCAAAGCTACAGTGGAGCAAAGGGCTAAAAAGGGTTATAGAAGAAGGTAACAGACAAGCCTTTATCCATACAATATTTTGTATCACCAGAATTAGTCTTGGCCAAACTATAATTAGATACTATAAAAGAAGATTTAAACAGACTTGATAGCTCAATGATCAAAAACTTGAGATCCATCTAGATATTAGCTTTTAGATTTTTTAAATTTAGATTACCTTTACCCTGATTAGTAACATAATTGCTATAGAATGAATATCTAGGTTATTTGTTGAGTACTCATTTGTTCATCTGTCATCCCACTTCCATTACAAATCCTCCTGAAGTTGTACATCCATTTCTGTTATTTTCCAGTGTTCTCTCAAAAATTTTGTTTTTTTCTTTTTTTAATGTTTTATTTATTTTTGAGAGACAGAGAGAGAGAGAGAGAGAGTCTGAGCAGAGGAGAGGGAGAGAGAGGGAGGCACAGAATCTGAAGCAGGCTCCAGGCTCTGAGCTGTCAGCACAGAGCCTGGTGTAGGCTGGAACTCATGAGCCGTGAGGTGATAGCCTGAGCCAAAGTTGGACCCTTTACCAACTGAGCTACCCAGGCGCCCTCAAAATTTTATTTTTATTCTATATTTCACTGTAAAC